>JAWPHD010009587.1:0-102179 GCA_037043455.1 Cyrtodaria siliqua | reverse complement strand
GTCCGCAATCTTGGAAAATTTTCTCTGCAAAGCTGTAGATAAGCTGAGTTTTTGTGTCGCCTTTTCGAAGAAAAATGTGATACATAGGGATCACTTTGTCGTCCGTCCGTCCATCAGTCCGTCACGAAAACTTAACATTGGCTATAGCTTTCTCATTTCTGGATCAACTTTCAATATATACTCATCATGAAAACATCGACATGACCATACTAAAATATGAAGGTCAAGGTCACACTGAAGGTCATTATATGGGTTGAATACTCAGTTGTTTCTTCACGAAAACTTAAGGTTGGTTATAACTTTCTCATTTCTTGATATTTCTTCATCAAACTTTCAATATATACTCATCATGACAACATCGACATGACCATACTAAAATATAAAGGTCAGGGTCACACTGAAGGTCATTATATGGGTTAAGTACTCATTTTCTTCACAAAAACCTAACTTTGGTTATAACTTTCTCATTTCTTGATATTTCTTCATCATACTTTCAATATATACTCATCATGACAACATCAACATAACCATGCTAAAATATAAAGGTCAAGGTCACACTGAAGGTCATTATATGGGTTTCTTCTCAAAAAGTAAAAGATGGTTATATCTTTCTCATTTCTTGATATTTCTTCATCAGACTTTCAATATATACTCATCATGACAACATCGACATGACCATACTAAAATATAAAGGTCAAGGTCACACTGAAGGTCATTATATGGGTTAAATATTCTTTTTATTCTTCAGAACACTTAACGTTGGCCATAACTTTCTCAATTCTTTTTATTTCTTCATCAGTCTTTCAATATATGCTTGTCATGACAACATCGGCATAGTCATACTAAAATATAAAGTTCAAGGGCACACTGAAGGTCATTGTATGGGTTAAATACTCCTTTTTTACTTCACGAAAACTTAGTCAGGACAGTTTGTTAAGGTCATTTATCTTGGTCCATAAAACCTTGTTATACTGACAACGCGCTGACAGGCGACACAGGTGTTCACAGGTGTTCCGCGGAACACCATCTAGTTTAAAATTGTGAGTATCTTTACTCATCAACCTTCTACAAAAACTCATAACTTTAAAATCGTAAGTATTATATTTGTATGTATTGTTCTGTAGAACAGTTTGTTCCAGATTTACATGATGAAAATTGTTCCAAGCATGTGTCTAATATTAACCCTTTCACTGCCGATGGCGACTTTTGTCGACTGCTAGGCAGACTGCTGAAGGCGACTTTTGTCGCCTGGTACGTCAAATGTTTTGTGCTATTCATATGACACTGTTTTCCTAACAACGATTTCAAAACGAGGTTCTTTGTTTGCAAGAAACTAATTTAAATCGAAGGAATTTTGGCATATGTGTATGTAAAAACGTAAATAAAAGGACAAATTGTATAAGGATTTCGAGAAACAAAATGGCTTCCTCAAACAAGGGGCCAAAGTTTACAGGAGCGCAAGTCCTGCAAATGATTTGCAACGACAAAAATGAAGGTGGCGATTATGAAACAGATTCTGAAGAAAAACTGAGTTATATTTTCTTTTGATATTTTTACATATATTCACCTAATTAAACTGATATAAATGATAAAATTATGATATTTTAAATTTTTTAATTATATTATTAAATTATATAATGCTTTGATATAGAATTTTTTTTTTTTTTGATATATTATTGAAGTGTATGGATATATCTATGTCCTGTTCAAATTTGAAGTTGATACATATATGTCTTTAAATAACGAAGTTATGACCGTTTTCCCAATTACACCCAATTATCAGGAATCTCTGTAAACATATTTGGCACTGGGAAGTACATTTGCCTATTAATTTGGCAGCGAAAGAGTTAAGGTGATACAGTTTTTCTTTTGTTTTTACTTACATGCAACTTTCATTTACTTAGAAATTTATTTCACATCCATTTTAAAAGCATGGACTGTTTAAAGCAATTGTTTACTCTGAACAAGTTCCTTGTTACTCATTTATTTTGAATCTGATGAGTAAATACTCATTGCAGTCAAAAATTATCTACAGCTGTGGTCACGGTTAACAAAAACTGCTCCTCGTCTTCACGTGTTGCACGTATCAGACAGTGATATTGGCTTATTAGTATATCATTTTTCATCAGACTTACTTATTCGGTAATTAATAGATTCTCCACACTTTTCAGGATGATCAATCCGGCGACATTCAAGTAATAGGCGGGGACAATTTGGAAAACTTAAAAGGAAAGGTAAAACTGCCAGTGATGTTTCTAGATATTCTGTAACATACTTCATTCTTATTGTAGTGTTTCCTGTACATCGTGTAATAAATGTCACAACCATTAAGTGATCATACAAGTCCCAGTGTTGTTTTATAAAAATAAGTGATACCGAAAAACGGGTACCATTCCCTATGGCAAAAGTATATATATTCATTATGTGGTGCGAGTAATAACTTTCACACTCCATCCAACCCCTTCTCCAAGAAGCGAAAACCCTGTTGGCTGGGGTATGAAATAAAACCTTTAACATTAAAGTTTGCATATATATTGTAAAATTAAAACTTTAATACGTAATTTTAAACAGTTTATCGCATATATATATATATATATATGGTCGAAATATCCGTTATAAAATCCTACTAATATAAGCTTTTCCATTGCTTAATGGAATTAAGGCTGGATTTTTTTTTAAATCCTTAGAGTGAAAATTCAAAAGAGGAAGGGGGAAAATATATTATTTTATGATGGGGGTAATGAAATACTGCAAAATGATGTATACATGGTAATGTGTTTTGCAACGTATTTAAGCATACAATATTGCTTTTGTTTGATAGTGAAAAATTTCCAATTTAAGTTATCATCATACCCACTCAGGGGACAATGTGACATGTATGTGAAATAAAATAAATCTATCACCTCCATAGCATGTTAGCAGTTCTGTATGTAAATAATTGGAAAAATAGAGAAAAATGTCAAGTGATTAAATTAGAACAGAAAAGGTATACAATGTCATAATATAAACAATTATTTCATTAAATAATATCTTTAAGGAGAAATATATGCCCACTTATTCTCTCCATATTCAATGTAAAGGGAGGTAATTATATACCTCAATCTCTTCCATGGGGAAGAGGGTCTAAGATGTATTAAATATATTTCTTTTTAATATCTATCTATTATTTAAAAATAAAGTTGGAGTGGGGAAAGTATCAACTACTCAATTCTCCCCACCCAACCACCCACAACCATGCACCTGCAACATTATTTTTATAGTTTTATATTCCTCAATCTGTTCAATGGGGGAGAGGGAACAGTCCCCGATATATTGTATATATTTTTTTAATGTTTATATATTATTTAAAAAAATGGGTTGGAGTGGGGGAAAGAATCAGCTATCCAATTATTGACCCTCCCATCCACCTCCACCCCACTGCCCCCACCATGCATCTTCAAAATTATTTTTTATAGTTTTATATTCCTCAATCTCTTCCATGGGGGAGAGGGAACAGTCTAAGCTGTATTAAATATATTTCTTTTAAATGTTATGTATTATTTAAAAAGAAAAGTCCCCCCCACCCCACCACCCATCAACCATGCACCTCAAAAATTAGTAAGCCACATTATATTCTGAGCAAACGTTTGTATATAGCTAGTATGTTTGCAAAGTCAAATCAGATAGAAAAACAAAACAACAAACTCTTTTTTTCAAAGAAAAGAGAGGGGGGGGGGGGGGGGGGGGGGGAAATCAGCTAGCCAATTCTTTCCCCGGGGGAAACTTTCAACTATGGGGGAAAGAATCAGCTAGCCAGTTTCTTTCCCCAGGAAAGAATTGGCTAGCTGATTCAGAGGGGGATATGTTTGACTGCTACACCGGTAACATTTCAAAAGGGTAAACAAAATCGCGGAGTCCCTACATTGTTCAGCAAGGTAAGACTAGTACTCCTGTCATGAAATAAATAATTAACAATAACTGAGATCTTGGAAATTCAGAGCATATTTAGCTCTACTGGCCAGACAAGCAAATGTCATGGTATTAATTGCTTTTGTTATCTACCATTAACAATTTGACAAAGTCAACATCACCTCCATTGGGGATTTCAATAAAATGTTATATTTCTATTTTCAAATTTTTGTTTTTTATTACCACGAGTAATGGAAATAATTTCTATTACTAAAAACTGGCGAAAAAGAAGGACATTTCAGATTTCATGATTACTCTAGGCATTCTTTACTGTTTATTTTCAGAATGTCCTTATTGTAGAAGACATTGTAGATACGGGCAGAACAATGTTGAAATTGTTAGACATTCTTAAAAAGTAGAACCAAAGTGTGTAAAAGTTGCAAGGTAAGCTTAGATCACAGAATTTAAAGGCACACATGGCAACTCCTGATTCTCTACTGATTATGTTCATTACTCTGCTAAAGGCACACATGGCAACTCCTGAAAGCTCTACTGATTATGTTCATTACTCTGCTAAAGGCACACATGGCAACTCCTGATGCTCTACTGATTATGTTCATTACTTTGCTAAAGGCACACATGGCAACTCCTGATGCTCTACTGATTATGTTCATTACTTTGCTAAAGGCACAGATGCTCTACTGATTATGTTCATTACTCTGCTAAAGGCACACATGGCAACTCCTGATACTCTACTGGTTATGTTCATTACTCTGCTAAAGGCACACTTGGCAACTCCTGATGATCTACTGATTATGTTCATTACTCTGCTAAGGCACACTTGGCAACTCCTGATGCTCTACTGATTATGTTCATTACTCTGCTAAAGGCGCAAATGCTATATGTTGGCTCGTTAAGACGATATGGCCTTCATTTTTCATCGGATCTTTACCAAACTTTACCAGATTGTTAGTGTCAATGAAAGGTCGGACAAGTTCGAAAACCAGCCAGATCGGACCAGTAACAGCGGAGTTATGCCCTTGATTTCGTTAAATATGCTATATTTTGCCTTGTTAAGGCGATAGGGCCTTCATTTTTCATCTGATCTTTACCAGTCTTTGCCAGATTTTTTGACTTTTTTTCTTTTGTTATTTTATATTTCTTTATTTTTTTTTAAAAAACATTATTTATTTCTTTATTTTAATTTATTTTTATTTTTATTATCTCTATAGGCCAAGTTCGAAAAGCAGATCGGACCAGTAATGGCGGAGTTATGGCTCTTGATTTAGTAAAAATGCTATATTTTGCCTCTTTAAAGACGACAGTCACTCGCTTCATTGATTTTATAAGAGCCATATTAGCCAGTAGAGCGTCCACAGGCCGTCTTGGGCCTCTTGTTTTCATATTTTGGGGAAATATTTCGCTTTTTGGGGAAAATATGAGGCTATTATATTCGGCCCCAAACAAAATTATATTCGGCCCCAAATTGGGCCTAGAAATATCCCAGTACAGATTACTAATAATAAAACAATACTCTGACTTCTTATTTTGTGTATGCTGTTTATGATGACACATTAGAATAATTATCATGTAACCACAGCAGGGCCATCCCTCGGATTTTTTTAAGTGATAGTGACATTTTGCGCGTGACGGCAAGGATCAGCAGAGCTTATGCCGTGGTGCGGTGTCCGTCGTCCGTCCATCTGTCTATCCGTAAACTTTTTTGTGGCGAATACACCTCTGAAACTACTGGATGGATTTTCATGAAACTTTACAGTTTTTGATCTTAGCAAAAGTTCACGTTGATGTGAAATCCAAGATGCCCGCCAAAGCTAAAAATAGATTTTTAAAAAACAAGTTTGTAGTGACTACTTCTTGAAAACTATAAGTGATATTGATATGGGACTTTTTCTAAAATGATCAGCATGACATGATGTTGGTCCTTGTCGAAAATCGAAAATCATTCTGATTTGACGTTAAACATGGTTGCCAGCGGCCATCTTTGTTGACATAGAGTTATATAGTAAGTGTTGTAGCGACTACTTCTCTGAAACTACTTGACGGATTTTCATGAATCTTCACAGGAATGTTGCTCTTGATGTCTAAGTGATCCTAGCAAAATTTCAGGTCTGCCAAAAATTCAAGATAGCCACCAACGCCTAAAATAATTTTTTTAACAATAAGTTTGTAGTGACTTCTTCTTGAAAACTATAAGTGATATTGATATGGGACTTTTTCTAAAATGATCAGTACGACATGATGTTGATCCTTGTCGAAAAATTATTTTGATTTGACATTAAACATGGCCGCCAGTGGCCATCTTTGTTTACATAGAGTTATGTAATGAAAACTTGTAGCGACTACTCCTCTGAAACTACATGACGGATGTTCATGAAACTGCACACGAATGTTGCTCTTGATGTCTAATTGATCCTAGCAAAACTTCAGGTCGGCCGGATATTCAAGATGGCCACCAAGGCTAAAAATAGATTTTCAAAAAACAAGTTTATAGCGACTACTTCTTGAAAACTATAAGCGATATTGATATGGGACTTTTTCTAAAATGATCAGTACGACATGATGTTGATCCTTGTCGAAAAATTATTTTGATTTGACATTAAACATGGCCGCCAGTGGCCATCTTTGTTTACATAGAGTTATGTAATGAAAACTTGTAGTGACTACTCCTCTGAAACTACTTGACGGATGTTCATGAAACTGCACATGAATGTTGCTCTTGATGTCTAATTGATCCTAGCAAAACTTCAGGTCGGCCGGATATTCAAGATGGCCACCAAGGCTAAAAATAGATTTTCAAAAAACAAGTTTATAGCGACTACTTCTTGAAAACTATAAGCGATATTGATATGGGACTTTTTCTAAAATGATCAGCATGGTCCTTGTCGAATTTTTTTTTTATTCGAGGTTAAACATGGCTGTCGTTGGCCATATTTGTTTACATAGAGTTATCTAGTAAAAACTTGTAGCGACTACTACTCTGTAACTACTGGACGGATTTTCATGAAACTTCACAGGAATGTTGCTCTTGATGTCTAATTGATCCTAGCAAAATTTCAGGTCGGGCGGAAATTCAAGATGGCTGCCATGGCTAAAAATATATTTTCAGAATACAAGTTTTTAGCGACTACTTCTTGAAAACTATAAGTGATATTGATATGGGACTTTTTCTAAAATTATCAGTATGACATGATGTTGATCCTTGTCAAAAATCATTTTGATTTGACATTAAACATGGCCGCGGCCATCTT
Source organism: Cyrtodaria siliqua (assembly GCA_037043455.1). Classification (NCBI taxonomy): domain Eukaryota; kingdom Metazoa; phylum Mollusca; class Bivalvia; order Adapedonta; family Hiatellidae; genus Cyrtodaria; species Cyrtodaria siliqua. Next base: position 95,022 of record JAWPHD010009587.1, on the reverse strand, counting down.
TGTTTACATAGAGTTATATAATGAAAAAACTTGTAGCGACTACTCCTCTGAAACTATTTGACGGATTTTCATGAAGCTTCACAGGAATACTGATCTAGCTATCAAAAACCTCAAAAACCTATCATTAGAGCTTCAAGGTCATTGACCTCTTGTTTATTTTTTAAACAAATGCACTTAAATGTCATCTCAGCAAACTGTACACTCCATTGTTTTTAGTTACTAAAATATTTACAAGCTTTCATTTAAACATCATTTATCTTTTATTTTTAAGTCCCGCCCCCGTTAGGCGAGACATATGAATCCGCGGATTTCTTGTTTTAATATATAGCCTTTGCTCCACATTGCTAATTTCAGAATTTTACACAAATAGCTTAAACAGTTCTTAACAGTGAGTAGCATTTGACATGTGCAAGATTTGCCAAGGCTGCTCTCTGTAGGATTGACGCTAGCTGCATGAGTTTTAATTTTAAACTGTAAATAACTATGATTATGTATATGTATGAATTGTCACTAATTCTGTTTGCCGTTTCTAAGACCTTTAAAGATGTGTACTATGGTACTCAAGATCTGTGTTTTAAATTGTGATTATCTTAGATTGTATGCTTGAGTCAGTCTTACATGTATATATGTATGCATTCTAAACTTTCAGCCATTATACGTTGTATTTGTTAAAAATAGTCTGTTCAAAAGCTCAGAAGAGCTTATGTTGTCTCATTGTATGTCTTGCCGGCTCGAAATAAATCTTATCTTATACGCTTATTGTCCTCTACAACATTTGTTCAGATGGTCATCCTAGGGTCAAATCTGTACATCTTTAAAAACTCTTCTTCTCTGAAACTGCAAGAGCTAAAGTCTAATAGTTTGCATGTAGCATAAGCTTGTGGTTCCCTGCCATGTTTGTTTAAATGGTGAACTGGGTCAAATTTAACACCGCCTCCGGGGTCACATGTTTAACATAGACTTATTATATGGGGGAAACCTTTAAAACTCTTGTTCTCTGAAACCAAAAGATGTAAAGCGCTCATACATGTTTGCTTGTAGCATATGCTTATCAGGTAAACTAACATGTTTGTTCAAGTGGTGACACTGGGGTCAAATCTGGCCTCGCCACAGGGGTCACAGTTTTACCTAGAGTTATATAAGAAAAATCCTAAAGAGATAAAGATTAATTTGGAAAAACTTCAAAATTCTTCTTCTCCGTGTTCTGGCCATAATATGTTTTAGGTAGTCGGTTACACCAGTAGGGGATTCATAATTTGCTAAATTTTCTTGTTGCTTTTGACCATTGTCTAAGAAAATCAATTGTATCATATTTTAAAGGGACACATGGCAATCTTAAAGTTTTTATCAAGCATTAAAATTAGCTTGTTGGTTTATTAATCCAGTATCATTTTGGCTTTAAATCTGTTTGCATATACAGTGTTAACTGCCAAATTCGACCACCCTCGGGCACAACAAATTTGGCCGATATAGACAGATACCCGGTCAAAATTTTCATTGATGAGAGAAGACAAACAGTGCCTCAGTCCCAATTGCCAACGTCGGGTTTTCATTTATTTCACATGCGCGTAATATTTACTACTGTAAGCATAAGCATTCATTGTACACTACTGTTAAAATACATTCTTCTGCAAGACTTATGAGTAACAAATTTTCACTTTGATGATAAAATATCCCTGCTAAGATGTCGTTTTTTGACAGGAATTGCCATTTTCACAAAGTCAGTGATAAATTTGTTTGCAACAAATACAGGTATCTACATGAATTTGCATTGTATTGCTCAAAATTTGCTCACCTCATTATTTGTCAAACACATTAACAATACAGTGTAATAGCCTGGGGATGAAACCATGATCATTGATTATTACACCTTTTGTGACTAAAGTGACCATTCTGTTAATTATAATTTAGCAAGTCAACAACAACAAATTTAGCGGATAGGATTGGATATATGTTTTTGTATACAAAATGTTGTTTTGGGACTGTTTTGCTTGGTCGGTATTCGGAATAGACAGTATTCGGATTATACGAATTTTGTTTAATAGAAATATATAAGAAAGAAAACGGAACCGTAGAGAAAGGTTGGTATAGACAGGAATTCGGATCAGACAGTGCTCTGATTCGGCAGGTAGCACGGTATTTAAATACAATTATGAGTTTTCAACTTTCCTCCGTTATTTTACCATAGGTTTGAATATATTATTGGTAAAATGTAATCAACAGTTAGTAATATGCAAAAACAATTTGCTTTTTACTATTCTTATAACTAATATTAATGATTGAACAAAAATTAATGCAATGCAAGTCATAAAACTAACGGGATGCCGCAAGTTTCTAAAAAAAATGAGATTGTCGTGTGTCCCTTTAATGATATAGTTGACATTTTCCTTTTCTGAACTGACTACATTCACACAAAACATCAGGGAGAATCCATCAGTTTTACCAACATCTATTGGTTCTACAGGTCTTCTTATTTCAAATTGTGGCACTGGTGTCAAATTTAGGCCTGCCCGAGGGTAACATAATTATGTGAGAAAATCTTTAAAAATCATCTGAAACTACAGGTGCTAGAGGTAAATATATTTAGAATGTAGCATAATGGTGGCTCCAGGGTCAGTTATGGCCCTGCCGTACAGTTCACAGGTTTTACATAGACTGAATTGAATTGAATTGAATGTTGTTTAACGGCTCATCAACACAGTATAGGTTATTTAGAGCCGCCCCAGAGAGAGGGGAAGGATACATAGGAATCCGGGAACCGTGCCCTACTCTTATTATCAAATAGATTCCTACGGTTCTTTAACGTGCTCGGAGGATAAACCGATACACGGGACCGCCCGGTTTACGTCCCCATCCGACGGACGAGGCTAAGGGAAAGTGTCTTGCCCAAGAACACGCTGACGAAACTCAGTGGCACCACAGAGGATTGAACCCGGGCCTCCGGTTACAAATCCGCCGCGCTACCGACTGCGACACGCCAGCCCGATTTAGTGGGAAAAAAAGAAGAAAAATCTTCGGATTCCACAAGTAATTGAGCTCTCGCATATTGCATGTGGCATAAGCTTGTTGTCCACTCTTAACTTTTTGATAGAAAATATACGTGTAACATCAACAATTTGTGCCGAACAGGCCCCTATTAAAAAAATGAGCTGGTGAACAACTTGAAGGTAAATGGCACTCTTGGGGTGGGGTGAGGGGTCAAAGATCAAAAGTGGGTAACTATTGTGTTTTGCGTTATGATAATACCACTGAATTGAATTTTTTTTTTTCAGTCTATTAGTAAAACGAACTTCCAGAAGTGTTGGATATATACCTGATTGTAAGTATGTCCAAATACATACACTCACTGGCCATGTAATTTATGTAAACTAGTAGTTACATTGATAATACAGCAAGCTTCGCAGCTTCTGGAGGCCTAAACATGAAAGGAAACTGCATATTCATGTCTATTACATTGTAGAAATACCAGTCCACTTGCAGACATGCATGTCTTACCAGTTTCATTGTTTTACAATTTAGTAAAATCACTCCACTGTCAGATATTCGTTTTCAGTATGGTTGATTTTAATCTATAATGACGATATTGGAGCCACTAGATTATTTCTTGTATATTAGCTTGTTTTACATATGTGCCAGACATTTCTTAACCAGTGGTGCAGATAAAAAGTCAGCCACTAAACTGGAAAGTTGCTGCTGTTCATATACACCAATTATATAAATGTTTGGTGGAAATCTAACAGGAAAGCAATGGTTATTATACCACTGCAAACGAAGCTTGAGAGGGGGTATATAGGAGTTACTGTGGCGGGCGGTCGGTTGGTCATTCAGGTTGGTCTGTTGAATCTTGTGGAGCGAACTACTTCTACCATTTTCAAGATATGGAATTGAAACTTTCAAATGTGATCAACATGAAGTGTAGATGTGCGTGACACAATTTTGGTTTGGCTCGCTCAATTCCATGCAGAGTTATTGCTCTTGCACTTATTCAACATTGTTAAATTCAGCATATGCAATACTGTGGAGCAAACTTTTACAGTTTTCAAGATATTGAATTGAAACTTTGTATACATGATCAACATGAAGTGTAGATGTGCGTGAGTATTGTGGAGCGAACTTCTTCTATTGTTTTCAAGATATTGATAACTTTGTATAGATCACTAAAATGTAGTGAAGATGTGCGTGACACAATTTTGGTTCGGCACGGTCAATTCCATGCAGAGTTATTGCTCTTGAACTTAGTCAAAACTCAATTGCTATATTCATCATATGCAGTCTTGTGGAGCAAACTACTTCTACAGTTTTCAAGATATTAAATTGAAACTTTGTATACAAGATCAAAATGAAGTGTATATGTGCGTGACACAATCTTTCTTTGGCTCAGTCAATGCCATGCAGAGTTATTGCTCTTGAACTTAGTCAAAATTGCTATTCAGCATATGCAATACTGTGGAGCGAACTCCTTCAACAGTTATTAAGATATACTGAATTGAAACTTTGTGTACATGATCATCATGAAGTGTAGATGTGTGTATTGCCCTTGATCTTACTAACAAATTGTTTGCGGGGGTATTTATCACCTTCAGAGATAGTTTTAGTTATACCTTACTGTGCATTTCAGCATTACTGTAATTAGACGTCGAATATGAATCGTATTTTTTTTATTACTTGCCATATGTTCTCATACTTGATATGGTTAGACAGAATGAAAATAGATGCTCCTGGATCTGTTAACAATCTTGCCATAGCCATCCGTTACGCTTCACAAAGCCTAAAATTAATTTTGACCCCCTAGTTTATATTGTAAAAACAAAACAACATGGCAGCGTTATTTTTAGCCCGACTTATCAGAGATCAGCAGAGCTAATGCCGTAGTGCGGCGTCCGGCGTCCGGCCGTCCGTCGCGGCGTCCGTCCGTCTGTCCGTAAACTTTTATTTGTAGCGACAACTCCTCTGAAACTACTGAATGGATATTCATGAAACTTTACAGAAATGTTGCCCAAAAAGTCTAGTTGATCCTAGCAAAAATTCATGTTGATGTGAAATCCAAGATGGCCGCCAAAGCTAAAAATAGAGTTTTAAAATACAAGTTTGTAGCGACTACTTCTTGAAAACTATAAGTGATATTGATATGGGACTTTTTCTAAAATGATCAGCATGACATGATGTTGATCCTTGTCAAAAATCGTTTTGATTCAACGTTAAACGTGGCTGCCAGCGACCATCTTTGTTTACATAGAGTTATATAGTAAAAATTGTAGCGACTACTTCTCTGAAACTACTTGGCGGATTGTCATGAAACTTTACAGGAATGTTGCTCTTGATATCTAATTGATCCTAGAAAAATTTCAGGTCGGCCGGAAATTCAAGATGGCCGTCACAGCTAAAAATAGATTTTTAAAAAAAAAGTTTGTAGCGACTACTTCTTGAAAACTATAAGTGATATTGATATGGGACTTTTTCTAAAATGATCAGCATGACATGATGTTGATCCTTGTGGAAAATTATTTTGATTCGAAGTTAAACATGGCTGCCAGTGACCATCTTTGGTTACAAAGAGTTATATAGTAAAAACTTGTAGCGACTACTCCTCTGAAACTGCTTAACGGATGTTCATAACACTTCACAGGAATGTTGCTCTTGATGTCTAGTTGATCCTAGAAAAATTTCAGGTCGGCCGGAAATTCAAGATGGCCGCCACAGCTAAAAATAGATTTAAAATAAATAAGTTTGTAGCGACTACTTCTTCAAAACAATAAGAGATATTGATATGGGACTTTTTCTAAAATGATCAGTATGACATGATGTTGGTCCTTGTCTAAAATCGTTTTGATTTGACATTTAACATGGCTGCCAGCGGCCATCTTTGTTTACATAGAGTTATATAATGAAAACTTGTAGCGACTACTCCTCTGAAACTACTTGACGGATTTTCATGAAACTTCACAGGAATGTTGCTCTTAATGTCTAATTGATCCTAGCAAAATTTCAGGTGGGCCGGAAATTCAAGATGGCCGCCACGGTTAAAAATAGATTTTCAAAAAACAAGTCTGTAGCGACTACTTCCTGAAATCAAAATCAATCAGTAGAGCTTCAAGGTCATTGACCTCTTGTTTAGAATTGTCGTCTGCCCATGTCTATTTCTAGGGTTTGGATGTACCAAGTAAAACATAGGCTATGCAGGATGGTGGTGTTGTTCAATGTTCAGCACCTCCAGCAATCGATCATGCTTTACTTTTATTTTGGAATGAAAACCATATTATCTAGCAAATAAAAGGTAGGTAAAGTATACTGCATTTTTATATTTTGTTATTTACACCACTATCGGTCAACTGATTTTTTTTAAGTCGCCCTGCCCTAGAAAAATGGGATGTCCGCCATCGTCATTTTGGGTTTTGGCTGTCAATAAAATTACAAGTAAACATGGGGGGTCAAAATGATTTTTTGGCTTTGCGACGCTTAACGGATGGCTACGGCAAGATTGCAAACAGATCCAGATGAAAACATATAGCAAGTAATAAAAAAACTCGATTCATATTCGACATCTAGGCACCCTGAAATGCACAGTAGGTTTGTTTGTTTGTTTGCTTGTTTGTTAGTTTTTTTGTATGGTGTTTACGTCATTTTCAACACCTGTAAGGTTATAAATGACAGTCAATTTTTTTTTTGGTGGAGGCAGACCACCCGCTTTTCCTGGGTAGAACCAGTACTGTACACCCCCCGCCATCCGTAAGAATTGACACTTCCTCACAAGTCTCCCAGTGGGATTCAAACCCGCAGAGTGAGAGGCGAAGGTTTTAACGTCATTAACCATTCGGCCACGGAGATGCTTCACAGTAGGTTGAAATTTACTATCTGTTCCAGATACACATCAAGATTCTAATAATTGTGTCGCCTGCGTATCATGGCAGACACTTAGGGATCGCTTTGTCTGTCGTCCGTCCGAAAAGTATATGAAAAGTATATGACCTGTTCATGAAACTTCACACACATCTTTTATCTAAACCCAAGAAATGTTGTTACACATGTCCAATAACTCTTGACTTTCATTTTGGCAGAGTTATGCCCCTTTCATAAAACTTTAACCTGCAGCCTAACCAAGCTCCTAACTGCCCATAACTTCAGGCGTATTTTACCTAGGTTCATGAAACTTCACACACATCTTTTATCTAAACCCAAGAAATGTTGTTACACATGTCCAATAACTCGACTTTCATTTCAACAGAGTTATGTCCTTTTCATTAAACTTTAACCAGCAACCTATCATAGCTCATAACTTGGCAAAATATTGACCTATGGTCATGAAACTTTATACAGGTCTTATCAATTATCCAATGCAGATCCATAATTCATGAAGGATTGCACCTCCTGTCTTTATAGTTAGATTGTTCTTGCTGAAATAAGCACACGGCAGGCGACACAAGTGTTCCATGGAACTCCCTTCTGGATTTATTTATATATGAACATGCAACTTTTATACCTTGATATGCCAGTTATCACCCTTTTACCGTTGGCTATTTCAGATATTGGCTTTGAGATTCCGGATGCGTTTGTGGTTGGATATGCTTTAGACTATAATGAGTACTTCAGAGATCTGAACGTGAGTATGGTGGCCTGTATTAGTTCTCTATTTATTTGGTCCCATTCTGCTGAGAACTAGGACTGCCATACATCTGTATGTGGTCCCTTTCTGGTGAGGACTATGACTGCCATACATCTGTATGTGGTCCCCTTCTGGTGAGGACTAGGACTGCCGTACATCTGTATGTGGTCCCCTTCTGGTGAGGACTAGGACTGCCATACATCTGTATGTGGTCCCCTTCTGGTGAGAACTAGAGTACTAGGACTGCCATACATCTGTATGTGGTCCCCTTCTGGTGAGAACTAGAGGACTAGGACTGCCATACATCTGTATGTGGTCCCCTTCTGGTGAGGACTAGGACTGCCATACATCTGTATGTGGTCCCCTTCTGGCGAGAACTAGAGTACTAGGACTGCCATACATCTGTATGTGGTTCCCTTCTGGTGAGGACTAGGACTGCCATACATCTGTATGTGGTCCCCTTCTGGTGAGGACTAGGACTGCCATACATCTCTATGTGGTTCCCTTCTGGTGAGGACTAGGACTGCCATACATCTGTATGTGGTCCCCTTCTGGTGAGAACTAGGACTGCCATACAGCTGTATGCGGTCCCCTTCTGGTGAGGACTAGGACTGCCATACATCTGTATGTGGTCCCCTTCTGGTGAGGACTAGGACTGCCATACATCTGTATGTGGTTCCCTTCTGGTGAGGACTAGGACTGCCATACATCTGTATGTGGTCCCCTTCTGGTGAGAACTAGGACTGCCATACAGCTGTATGCGGTCCCCTTCTGGTGAGCACTAGGATTGCCATACATCCGTATGCAGTCCCCTTCTAGTGAAAACTAGGACTGCCTTACATCTGTATGTGGTCTCCTTCTGGTGAGGACTAGGACTGCCGTACATCTGTATGTGGTCCCCTTCTGGTGAGGACTAGGACTGCCTTACATCTGTATGTGGTCTCCTTCTGGCGAGAACTAGAGTACTAGGACTGCCATACATCTGTATGTGGTCTCCTTCTGGTGAGGACTAGGACTGCCATACATCTGTATGTGGTCCCCTTCTGGCGAAAACTAGAGTACTAGAACTGCCATACATCTGTATGTGGTCTCCTTCTGGTGAGAACTAGGACTGCAGAACATCTGTATGTGGTCCCCTTCTGGTGAGGACTAGGACTACCATACATCTGTATGTGGTCCCCTTCTGGTGAGGACTAGGACTGCCATACATCTGTATGTGGTCCCCATCTGGTGAGGACTAGGACTGCCGTACATCTGTATGTGGTCTCCTTCTGGTGAGGACTAGGACTGCCATACATCTGTATGTGGTCTCCTTCTGGTGAGAACTAGGACTGCCAAACACCTGTTTGTGGTCTCCTTCTGGTGAGAACTAGGACTGCCGTACATCTGTATGTGGTCCCATTATGATGAGGACTAGGACTGCCGTACATCTGTATGTGGTCCCCTTCTGGTGAGGACTAGGACTGCCGTACATCTGTATGTGGTCCCCTTCTGGTGAGAACTAGGACTGCCAAACATCTGTATGTGGTCTCCTTCTGGTAAGGACTAGGACTGCCATACATCTGTATGCGGTCCCTTTCTTGTGAGAACTAGGACTGCCATACAGCTGTATGTGGTCCCCTTCTGATGAGGACTAGGACTGCTATACAGTTGTATTTGGTACCCTTCTGGTGAGCACTAGGATTGCCATACATATGTATGTGGTCCCCTTCTGGTGAGGACTAGGACTGCTATACATCTGTATGTGGTCCCCTTCTGGTGAGGACTAGGACTGCCATACATCTGTATGTGGTCTCCTTCTGGTGAGGACTAGGACTGCCATACATCTGTATGTGGTCCCCTTCTGGTGAGCACTAGGACTACCATACATCCGTATGTGGTCCCCTTCTGGTGAGCACTAGGACTGCCATACATCTGTATGTGGTCCCTTTCTGGTAAGGACTAGGACTGCCATACACCTGTATGTTGTCCCTTTCTGGTGAGGATCAGGACTGCCATACATATGTATGTGGTCACCTTCTTGTGATCACTAGGACGGCAATACATCTGTATGTGGTCCCCTTCTGGTGAGGACTAGGACTGCCATACATCTGTATGTGGTCCCTTTCTGGTGAGGATCAGGACTGCCATACATATGTATGTGGTCCCCTTCTTGTGATCACTAGGACGGCAATACATCTGTATGTGGTCCCCTTCTGGTGAGAACTAGGACAGCCATACATCTGTATGTGGTCCCTTTCTGGTGAGAACTAGGTCTGCCATACATCTGTATGTGGTCCCCTTCTGGTGAGGACTAGGACTGCCATACATCTGTATGTGGTCTCCTTCTGGCAAGGACTAGGACTGCCATACAGCTGTATTTAGTCCCTTTCTGGTGAGAACTAGGTCTGCCATACATCTGTATGTGGTCCCCTTCTGGCGAGGACTAGGACTGCCATACATCTGTATTTGTTCCCCTTCTGGCGAGGACTAGGACTGCCATACATCTGTATGTGGTCCCCTTCTGGTGAGGACTAGGACTGCCGTACATCTGTATGTGGTCCCCTTCTGGTGAGAACTATGACTGCCAAACATCTGTTTGTGGTCTCCTTCTGGTGAGGACTAGGACTGCCATACATCTGTATGCGGTCCCTTTCTTGTGAGAACTAGGACTGCCATACAGCTGTATGTGGTCCCCTTCTGGTGAGGACTAGGACTGCTATACAGTTGTATTTGGTACCCTTCTGGTGAGCACTAGGATTGCCATACATATATATGTGGTCCCCTTCTGGTGAGAACTATGACTGCCAAACATCTGTATGTGGTCCCCTTCTGGTGAGGACTAGGACTGCCGTACATCTGTATGTGGTCCCCTTCTGGTGAGAACTATGACTGCCAAACATCTGTATGTGGTCTCCTTCTGGTGAGGACTAGGACTGCCATACATCTGTATGCGGTCCCTTTCTTGTGAGAACTAGGACTGCCATACAGCTGTATGTGGTCCCCTTCTGGTGAGGACTAGGACTGCTATACAGTTGTATTTGGTACCCTTCTGGTGAGCACTAGGATTGCCATACATATATATGTGGTCTCCTTCTGGTGAGGACTAGGACTGCCATACATCTGTATGCGGTCCCTTTCTTGTGAGAACTAGGACTGCCATACAGCTGTATGTGGTCCCCTTCTGGTGAGGACTAGGACTGCTATACAGTTGTATTTGGTACCCTTCTGGTGAGCACTAGGATTGCCATACATATATATGTGGTCCCCTTCTGGTGAGGACTAGGACTACCATACATCTGTATGTGGTCCCCTTCTGGTAAGGACTAGGACTGCCATATATCTGTATGTGGTCCCCTTCTGGTGAGGACTAGGACTGCCATACATCTGTATGTGGTCCCTTTCTGGTGAGGATCAGGACTGTCATACATATGTATGTGGTCCCCTTCTGGTAAGGACCAGGACTGCCATACATCTGTATGTGGTCCCCTTCTGGTAAGGACTAGGACTGCCATACATCTGTATGTTGTCCCCTTCTGGTGAGGACTAGGACTGCCATACATCTGTATGTGGTCCCTTTCTGGTGAGGATCATGACTGCCATACATATGTATGTGGTCCCCTTCTTGTGATCACTAGGATGGCAATACATCTGTATGTGGTCCCCTTCTGGTGAGAACTAGGACAGCCATACATCTGTATGTGGTCCCCTTCTGGTGAGAACTAGGACTGCCATACATCTGTATGTGGTCCCATTCTGGTGAGGACTCTGACTGCGATACATCTGTTTGTCGTCCCCTTCTGGTGAGGACTAGGACTACCTTACATCTGTATGTGGTCCCCTTCTGGCGAGAACTAGGACTGCCATACATCTGTATGTGGTCCCTTTCTGGTGAGGACTAGGACTGCCATACATCCGTATGTGGTCCCCTCCTGGTGAGGACTAGAGTACTAGGACTGCCTTACATCTGTATGTGGTCTCCTTCTGGTGAGGACTAGGACTGCCATACATCTGTATGTGGTCCCCTTCTGGTGAGGACTAGGACTGTCATACATCTGTATGTGGTCCCTTTCTGGTGAAGACTAGGACTGCCATACATCCGTATGTGGTCCCCTCCTGGTGAGGACTAGAGTACTAGGACTGCCATACATCTGTATGTGTTCTCCTTCTGGTGAGGACTAGGACTGCCATACATCCGTATGTGGTCCCCTCCTGGTGAGGACTAGAGTACTAGGACTGCCATACATCTGTATGTGGTCTCCTTCTGGTGAGGACTAGGACTGCCATACATCTGTATGTGGTCCCCTTCTGGTGAGAACTAGAGTACTAGGACTGCCTTTAATACATCTGTATGTGGTCGCTTCTGGCGAGAACTAGGACTGCCATACATCTGTTTGTGGTCTCCTTCTGGTGATGACTAAGACTGCCATACATCTGTATGTGGTCTCCTTCTGGTGAGGACAAGGACTGCCATACATCTGTATGTGGTCCCCTACTGGTGAGAACTAGGATTGCCTAGGACTCAGAGGACTAGGACTGCCATACATCTGTATGTTGTCCCCTTCTGGTGAGAACTAGGGCTGCCATAAAGCTGTATGTGGTCCCCTTCTGGTGAGAACTTGGACTGTCATACATCTGTATGTGGTCCCCTTCTGGTGAGGACTAGGACTGCCAAACATCTCTATGTGGTTCCCTTCTGGTGAGGACTAGGACTGCCATACGTCTGTATGTGGTCCCCTTCTGGTGAGGACTAGGACTGCCATACATCTGTATGTGGTCCCCTACTAGTGAGCCCCAGGATGGCCATACATCTGTATGTGGTTCCCTTCTGGTGAGGACTAGGACTGCCATACATCTGTATGTGGTCCCCTTCTGGCGATGACTAGGACTGCCATACATCTGTATGTGGTCCCCTTCTGGTGAGGACTAGGACTGCCGTACATCTGTATGTGGTCCCCTTCTGGTGAGAACTAGGACTGCCAAACATCTGTATGTGGTCTCCTTCTGGTGAGGACAAGGACTGCCATACATCTGTATGTTGTCCCCTTCTGGTGAGGAGTAGGACTGCCATACATCTGTATGTGGTCCCTTTCTGGTGAGGATCAGGACTGCCATACTTATGTATGTGGTCTCCTTCTTGTGATCACTAGGACGGCAATACATCTGTATGTGGTCCCCTTCTGGTGAGAACTAGGACAGCCATACATCTGTATGTGGTCCCATTCTGGTGAGGACTCGGACTGCGATACATCTGTTTGTCGTCCCCTTCTGGTAAGGACTAGGACTACCTTACATCTGTATGTGGTCCCCTTCTGGCGAGAACTAGGACTGCCATACATCTGTATGTGGTCCCCTTTCTGGTGAGGACTAGGACTGCCATACATCCGTATGTGGTCCCCTTCTGGTGAGGACTAGAGTACTAGGACTGCCATACATCTGTATGTGGTCTCCTGCTGGTGAGGACTAGGACTGCCTTCAATACATCTGTATGTGGTCCCCTTCTGGCGAGAACTAGGACTGCCATACATCTGTTTGTGGTCTCCTTCTGGTGAGGACTAGGACTGCCATACATCTGTATGTGGTCTCCTTCTGGTGAGGACTAGGACTGCCATAAATCTGTATGTGGTCCCCTACTGGTGAGAACTATAATTGCCTTACATTTGTATGTGGTCCCCTTCTGGTGAGAACTTGGACTGTCATACATCTGTATGTGGTCCCCTTCTGGTGAGGACTAGGACTGCCAAACATCTGTGTGTGGTTACCTTCTGGTGAGGACTAGGACTGCCATACGTCTGTATGTGGTCCCCTTCTGGTGAGGACAAGGACTGCCATACATCTGTATGTGTTCCCCTACTAGTGAGCCCCAGGATGGCCATACATCTGTATGTGGTTCCCTTCTGGTGAGGACTAGGACTGCCATACATCTGTATTTGGTCCCCTTCTGGCTTGGACTAGGACTGCCATACATCTGTATGTGGTCCCCTTCTGGTGAGGACTAGGACTGCCGTACATCTGTATGTGGTCCCCTTCTGGTGAGAACTAGGACTGCCAAACATCTGTATGTGGTCTCCTTCTGGTGAGGACTAGGACTGCCATACATCTGTATGCGGTCCCTTTCTTGTGAGAACTAGGACTGCCATACAGCTGTATGTGGTCCCCTTCTGGTGAGGACTAGGACGGCTATACAGTTGTATTTGGTCCCCTTCTGGTGAGAACTATAATTGCCTTACATTTGTATGTGGTCCCCTTCTGGTGAGAACTTGGACTGTCATACATCTGTATGTTGTCCCCTTCTGGTGAGGACTAGGACTGCCATACATCTGTATGTGGTCCCTTTCTGGTGAGGATTAGGACTGCCATACATATGTATGTGGTCCCCTTCTTGTGATCACTAGGACAACAATACATCTGTATGTGGTCCCCTTCTGGTGAGAACTAGGACAGCCACACTAGGACAACAATACATCTGTATGTAGTCCCCTTCTGGTGAGAACTAGGACTGCCATACATCTGTATGTGGTCCCATTCTGGTGAGGACTCGGACTGCGATACATCTGTTTGTCGTCCCCTTCTGGTGAGGACTAGGACTACCTTACATCTGTATGTGGTCCCCTTCTGGCGAGAACTAGGACTGCCATACATCTGTATGTGGTCCCTTTCTGGTGAGGACTAGGACTGCCATACATCCGTATGTGGTCCCCTTCTGGTGAGGACTAGAGTACTAGGACTGCCAAACATCTGTATGTGGTCTCCTTCTGATGAGGACTAGGACTGCCTTTAATACATCTGTATGTGGTCCCCTTCTGGCGAGAACTAGGACTGCCATATATCTGTTTGTGGTCTCCTTCTAGTGAGCCCTAGGACGGCCATACATCTGTATGTGGTCTCCTTCTGGTGAGGACTAGGACTGCCATACATCTGTATGTGGTCCCCTTCTGGTGAGAACTAGGATTGCCTTACATTTGTATGTGGTCCCCTTCTGGTGAGAACTAGGGCTGCCATACAGCTGTATGTGGTCCCCTTCTGGTAAGAACTTGGACTGTCCTACATCTGTATGTGGTCCCCTTCTGGTGAGGACTAGGACTGCCAAACATCTGTATGTGGTTCCCTTCTGGTGAGGACTAGGACTGCCATACGTCTGTATGTGGTCCCCTTCTGGTGAGGACTAGGACTGCCATACATCTGTATGTGGTCCCCTACTAGTGAGCCCAGGACGGCCATACATCTGTATGTGGTTCCCTTCTGGTGAGGACTAGGACTGCCATACGTCTGTATGTGGTTCCCTTCTGGTGAGGACTAGGACTGCCATACATCTGTATGTGGTCCCCTTCTGGTGAGGACTAGGACTGCCATACTTCTGTATGCGGTCCCCTTCTGGTGAGAACTCGGACTGTCATACATCTGTATGTGGTCCCCTTCTGATGAGGACTAGGGCTGCCATACAGCTGTATGTGGTCCCCTTCTGGTGAGCACTAGGACTGCCATACAGCTGTATGTAGTCCCCTTCTGGCGAGCGCTAGGACTGCCATAAAGCTATGTGTGGTCCCCTTCTGGGGAGCACTAGGACTGCCATACATCTGTATGTGGTCCCCTTCTGGTGAGCACTAGGACGGCCATATATGTGTATGTGGTCTCCTTCTAGTGAGAACTAGGACTACCATACAGCTATGTGTGGTCCCCTTCTGGTGAGGACTAGGACTGCCTTACATCTGGGTGAGGACTAGGACTGCCTTACATCTGTATGTGGTCCCCTTCTGGTGAGAACTAGGACTGCCTTACATCTGTGTGTGGTCCCCTTCTGGTGAGGACTAGGACTGCGATACATCTGTATGTCGTCCCCTTCTGGTGAGGACTAGGACTGCCATACATCTGTATGTTGTCCCCTTCTGGTGAGAACTAGGACTGCCATACATCTGTATGTTGTCCCCTTCTGGTGAGAACTAGGACTGCCATACATCTCTTTGAGGTCCCCTTCTGGTGAGAACTAGGACTGCCATACATCTATGTGTGGTCCCCTTCTGGTGAGGACTATGACTGCCATACATCTGTATGTGGTCCCCTTCTGGTGAGGACTAGGACTGCGATACATCTGTATGTGGTCCCCTTCTGGTGAGGACTAGGACTGCCTTACATCTGTATGTGGTCCCCTTCTAGTGAGAACTAGGACTGCCATACATCTGTATGTTGTCCCCTTCTGGTGAGAACTAGGACTGCCATACATCTCTTTGAGGTCCCCTTCTGGTGAGAACTAGGACTGCCATACATCTATGTGTGGTCCCTTTCTGGTGAGGACTAGGACTGCCATACATCTGTATGTGGTCCCCTTCTGGTGAGGACTAGGACTGCGATACATCTATATGTGGTCCCCTTCTGGTGAGGACTAGGACTGCCATACATCTGTATGTGGTCCCCTTTCTGGTGAGAACTAGGACAGCCATACATCTGTATGTGGTCCCCTTCTGGTGAGAACTAGGACTGCCATACATCTATATGTGGTCCCCTTCTGGTGAGGACTAGGACTGCGATACATCTGTATGTCGTCCCCTTCTGGTGAGAACTAGGACTGCCATACATCTTTGTGTGGTCCCCTTCTGGTGAGGACTAGGACTGCCATACATCTGTATGTGGTCCCCTTCTGGTGAGGACTAGGACTGCCATACATCTGTATGTGGTCCCCTTCTAGTGAAAACTAGGACTGCCATACAGCTATGTGTGGTCCCCTTCTGGTGAGAACTAGGACTGCCATACATCTGTATGTGGTCCCCTTCTGGGCTAGGACTGCCATACATCTATGTGTGGTCCGTTTCTAGGGAGCACTAGGACTGCCATACAGATGTATGCAGTCCCCTTCTGGTGAGAAGTAGGACTGCCATACATCTGTATGTGGTCCCCTTCTGGTGAGCGCTAGGACTGCCATACAGCTATGTGTGGTCCCCTTCTGGTGAGTACTAGGACTGCCATACATCTGTATGTGGTCCACTTCTGGCGAGCGCTAGGACTGCCATACAGCTATGTGTGGTCTCCTTCTGGGGAGCACTAGGACTGCCATACATCTGTATGTGGTCCCTTTCTGGTGAGGACTAGGACTGCCATACATCTGTATGTGGTCCCCTTCTGGTGAGGACTAGGACTGCCATACATCTGTATGTGGTCTCCTTCTGGTGAGGACTAGGACTGCCATACATCTGTATATGGTCTCCTTCTGGTGAGAACTAGGACTGCCAAACATCTGTATGTGGTCCCTTTCTGGTGAGGACTAGTACTGCCATACATCTGTGTCTGGTCCCTTTCTGGTGAGGACTAGGACTGCCGTACATCTGTATGTGGTTCCCTTCTGGTGAGGACTAGGACTGCCAAACATCTGTTTGTGGTCTCCTTCTGATGAGGACTAGGGCTGCCATACAGCTGTATATGGTCCCCTTCTGATGAGGACTAGGGCTGCCATACAGCTGTATGTGGTCCCCTTCTGGTGAGGACTAGGACTGCCATACATCTGTATGTCGTCCCCTTCTGGTGAGGACTAGGACTGCCGTACATCTGTATGTGGTCCCCTTCTGGTGAGGACTAGGACTGCCAAACATCTGTATGTGGTCCCCTTCTAGTGAGAAGTAGGACTGCCATACAGCATTGTGTGGTCCCCTTCTGGTGAGGACTAGGACTGCCATACATATGTTTGAGGTCCCCTACTAGTGAGCCCTAGGACGGCCATACATCTGTATGTCGTCGCCTTCTGGTGAGGACTAGGACTGCCATACATCTGTATGTCGTCCCCTTCTGGTGAGGACTAGGACTGCCATACATCTGTATGTGGTCCCCTTCTAGTGAGAACTAGGACTGCTATACAGCTTTGTGTGGTCCCCTTCTGGTGAGGACTAGGACTGCCATACATATGTTTGAGGTCCCCTACTAGTGAGCCCTAGGACGGCCATATATCTGTATGTGGTTCCCTTCTGGTGAGGAATAGGACTGCCATACGTCTGTATGTGGTCCCCTTCTGGTGAGGACTAGGTCTGCCATACATATGTATGTGGTCTCCTTCTGGTGAGGACTAGGACTGCTATACATCTGTATGTGGTCCCTTTCTGGTGAGGACTAGGACTGCCTTACATCTGTATGTGGTCCCTTTCTGGTGAGGACTAGGATTGCCATACATCTGTATGTGGTCCCCTTCGGGTGAGAACTAGGACTGCCATACATCTGTACGAGGTGTGTTCCGTAAATAATGCGATTGGTATTGATACTAGAATACTATAATCATTTTTGATCAATTGTTTTTGCGATTTCCTTCAAAGTACTCCCCCTTCTTGTTAATCATGTATATTACCATCCTCACAATTTCATCACGTATTTGACCTTTTGACGGCCCCTGAGTGCCCCTGTTCACCGGTTTAGGAGGAAATGTGGTAACGGACGGACAAACGGAGGCGATTTTAATATACCTTGTTGTAAGCATCAGCAGAGCTTATGCCATGTCGTGGGGTGTCCGTCATCCGTCTGTCTGTCTGTCCGTAAACTTTTTCTTTGCGGCGACTACTTCTCTGAAACAACTTGATGGATTTTCATGAAACTTTACAGGAATGTTGTCCATGATGTCTAGTTGTCCCTAGCAAAAATTCACGTTGATATGAAATCCAAGATGACTGCCAAAGCTAAAAATAGATTTTTAAAAAACAAGTGTGTAGCGACTACTTCTTGAAAACTATAAGTGATCTTGATATGGGACTTTTTATGCCCCTGAACATTTTTCGGGGGCATATAGTAATCGCACCGTCCGTCCGTCATTCTGAAGTTTGTGTCAGGACCGTAACTTCACAACCCCTGCAGGGATGTTTAAATAACTTGGCACAAGTGATCACCATAACAAGACGATGTGTCCCCCGCAAAACCCATGTCCGTACCTTAAAGGTCAAGGTCACACTTGAAGTTCATAGGTCAAAAACATGTAAGCAATTTCGTGTTCGGACCGTAACGTCACACCCCTGCAGGGATTTTTAAATAACTTGGCACAAGTGATCACCATAACAAGACGATGTGTCCCCCGCAAAACCCAGATCCGTACCTCAAAGGTCAAGGTTTCACTTGAAGTTTATAGGTCAAAAACAGGTACGTAATTTCGTGTCCGGACCGTCATGTCACAACCCATGCAGGGATTTTTAAATAACTTGGCACAAGTTATCACCATAACAAGATGATGTGTCGCGCACAAAACCCAGGTCTTCAAGGTCAAGGTCACACTTGGAGGTCAAAAGTCAAATTGTGTCCGGTCAATAACTCTGGCATTCATTGACGGATTTTCAAATAACTTGGCACTAGTGCTCACCACAACAAGACGATGTGTCGCGCGCAAAATCCAGGTCTGTGGCCCCACGGTCAAGGTCGCATTTAGAGGTCAAAGGTCAAATCGTGTCTGGTCAATAACTTTTGCATGCCTGGACGGATTTTCAAATAACTTTGCACAAGTGCTCACCACAACCAAATGAGGTGTCGTGCACAAATCCAGGTCCATGGCTCCAAGGTCAAGGTCATACTTAGAGGTCAAAGGACACTTCGGGGGCATTTATCACTTACAGTGATATTTCTTGTTCTAAAATGATCAATCATTTTGAATCAACATTAGGTTGCTCAGTATGTTATTTACAATAAAGGTGTGAGATATAACATTGTACTTTTGTCTGATTTCAGCACATTTGTATAATAAATGAAGCTGGGAAGAAAAAATATGCAGCATCAGGCTAGAAGACTCTGAAGTATTTTACAAGCTCGAAGAAATCAAAACCACGTAGTAAATGTATGCCAAAGGCTAATCTTGTGTCATGCAAAACACGGAGTGTCACCAGCAGTTTGTGTCAAAGTTGGAAGTGCAGTAGTCAGTATTTTAAAAATCAACTTAAACATGTTAAAGGGAATGTAGTGACACGGCCAAACAATCGTTATTATGGACAGTTCTGAAAAACTTGATCACAGGTGTAAGGATTAATTATTATAAAAAATCAGATAATAAACAAAGAAGATATGATCATTTGAAGGTTGGTCTAAAATGGAGATGGGGAGCTGCCATTTTTAGCTCGACTGATCAGAGATCAGCAGAGCTTATGCCTTGGTGCGGCGTCCGGCGTCCGTCTGTCCGTAAACTTTTATTTGTAGCGACGTCTCCTCTGAAACTACTGGATGGATATTCATGAAACTTTACAGAAATGTTGCCCATAAAGTCTAGTTGATCCCAGCAAAAATTCATGTTGATGTGAAATCCAAGATGGCCGCCAAAGCTAAAAATGGAGTTTTAAAATACAAGTTTGTAGCGACTACTTCTTGAAAACGATAAGTGATATTGATATAGGACTTTTTCTAAAATGATGAGCATGACATGATGTTGGTCTTTGTCAAAAATCGTTTTGATTCGACGTTAAACATGGCTGTCAGCATCCATCTTTGTTTACATAGAGTTATATAATGAAAACTTTTAGCGACTACTCCTCTGACACTACTTGACGGATTTTCATGAAACTTCACAGGAATGTTGCTCTTGATGTCTAGTTGATCCTAGAAAAATGTCAGGCTCGCCGGAAATTCAAGATGGCCACCACAGCTAAAAATAGATTTAAAATAAATAAGTTTGTAACGACTACTTTTTGAAACCTATAAGTGATATTGATATGGGACTTTTTCTAAAATGATCAGCATGACATGATGGTTATTCGAGTCGAACATTATTTTGATTCCACGTTAAACATGGCTGCCAGTGGCCATCTTTTTTTACATAGAGTTATATAATGAAAACTTGTAGCGACTACTCCTGTGAAAATACTTGATGGATTTTCATGAAACTTCACACGAATGTTGCTCTTGATGTCAGATTGATCTTAGCAAAATTTCAGGTCGGCCGGAAATTCAAGATGGCCGCCATGGCTAAAAATAGATTTTTAAAAAATAAGTTTGTAGCGACTACTTCTTGAAAACTATAAGAGATATTGATATGGGACTTTTTCTAAAATGATCAGCATGACATGATGGTTATCCAAGTCGAACATTATTTTGATTCAATGTTAAACATGGCTGTCAGTGGCCATCTTTGTTTACATAGAGTTATATAATGAAAACTTGTAGCGACTACTTCTCTGAAACTACTTGACGGATTTTCATGAAACTTCACAGCAATGTTGCTCTTGATGTCTAATTGATCCTAGCATAATTTCAGGTCAGCCGGAAATTCAAGATGGATGCCACGGCTAAAAATAGATTTTCAAAAAACAAGTTTGTAGCGACTACTTCCTGAAATCAAAATCAATCAGTAGAGCATCAAGGTCATTGACCTCTTGTTTGAAATATGATGGCATAGTTCTAAATTAGCCTATTTGGTATAGTGGTAAATATCATTTAAAGCAATGAAAATCGGCGCAAATGAATTCAAAATCCTGTTATGGCCATATAATGCATTATAATGCTTTAGTATACATATTTTTCATACCTTCCCTGTGACTTTCTCCCTGTAAATAAGTTAACGTATTCATAAATATTTCATATATCTTAATTTAGAACTGTAAGGTCATAGTTCTCAAAATGGCAAATTCCACATCCATTTCAAAAGAATCTTCAAAATATTAATGATATGTTCTTTATTTATCATCCCTTGTTAATAATTCTTTCAACCTTGACCAGAACTCTTAATAGTAACGATTGTTTGGCTGTATACCTACATTTCCATTAAAGCACTGGAAATTACCGTGTTTACTATGATGTGAACATTGTCAAAATTGGTAACATCCTGTGAAGCATTAGTTATAAAACCTGAATGTATGATGTTGTCTAATTGTGCCGAATATATGTGTGAAGTTTTAAATCATTTTCAGAGATTCCTATGTGTCTAGCATATCTCTAAATCAGACCATCAGACCCAGGGGCCCCGTTTGGTCAAGGCAGATCCCTTTGGAGGTGTAGGCAGAGGGGTAGAATTCCCCCAAATTCATGATCATTTTATCATTTTTTGTTCATGTTCATTAAAGGTCTTCATCATGATCTCTGCATTGTTTCAGGTGCTATCTCGCTCACATCAAAAGAGCAGTGGCAGAAAAACAATAAATGTAGCTCCAGCGTAAATGGAGTTTCTACGATAGAATTTGCAGCAACTCTGCAGTTCAAGGTCCATATTTTATCTCGATTTTATCTCATGGAGGATGAGCCTGGCATGTTCATGCCTGTTAGGCGCCATATAACCTTTCATGCGTTGGTGCGCCTTAAAACCCTATTCAATTCAAAATCTCTAAATCATTTTAAGACAATTGGATGAAACTTTAAACAAGTCCAGAAAACAATAGGACGGCATGCAGAAAGCAACAACACCATCTATCTAGGGACCAAAGTACATTTTTAATGACCTTGTATTGTCCATTACTTCTCAACAGTGCAAATAATGGGAACAAATGTGAGGTGTGTCAAGCACCAAATTCGTGTTCAAATCCAGTCCAACAACTTTGCAATGAAACATAATTTAGATGAATTTGTAGAGTAGAAAAAAGCAATAATAGAAAACAACATTTATTCTTCCGTGATATTGCTTTGCAGATGTTTGATTTAATCGCATCTAATTGACAGGATGTACCAACATTTTATTTGGTCCACCAACCTTATAAAATTATGTATTTTGCTTCCATAGGCCGACCATAGGGTGACCCAGAAATTATTAATTCAATAGTCGAAAGAAATAGTACCCATGCAAAAAATAGAGAGGTAGAGGTAGGACATCTTCAGTTCAGGAACAATCTTATGCATATTTTAACTTTGTATTATGTTAACTTTGTACTTTCTTTTATTTCCAAGTGTTTAAAAAGCGTCTTTTATATATAAATGTTATACGTGTTTATATTATTTTTTTATATTATTTTCCATCTAATAGATACCATAATTATGGGGGGAAAAAAGTATAATTATCGTTATTACCAGTAATATCATTAAAAGGTTTTGGTCATGAATAAATGTTTCCTAGTAGAACTCAGGGCTATTCCATTAAAACATACTGGGGACCCCAAGACGGTAATTTAATAAAAATATATGGGTGAATCCTATTTTCCGAAATGTGGTTCTATTCCTGGCTGGTTTAAAACGAATTTTGCATCTATGCATGGGTGTAACTTTCAGGATCGTGATATTTTCACACGTCGCCGTAAAAATGGCTGTTAACGCCTTCCGGGCAATATCCGGACAATCACAATTTTCAAACTAAAATCCAACCAAGAGTTGTTTTATTGTGTTTCAAATCAAAAAATTCTCTCCCTTGATTAAGTTTGATCAATTTGAAAGTGCGCATTTCATTGGTTGATTGCATGATTTAAACCAATCGCATTACAGCTTTCATATTGACATGGAGTGGTCACGCAAATTTGTCACGTTGGACAGAAGAAGAAAGATCACTCGAATATTAATAGTTAGAACGGTGATTTCCTTTTCATATTCTTATTTTTCGATGAATTGTTGTATAATCTTTTTCTATTATAGCAAGTCTGTATCATACAAAAACGCTTAACGATGAACGCTTATTCACAAATGCAAGCTGCTAAATAACACCGGAAACGCGCACCTGTTTTGGATATTTTAATTTGTGGGACCGGTACAGTTTTTGACGTGATTCGCGGCGCAATCATAAAACTGTAAAAGAAAATAATATTATATTTGTTATATGATGCAATGGATAATATGATGTTATTAATTAGGTGTTTTCATATTGGCCCAGTTATTGGTCCAAGGACTGTCATATTGGTCGAAGGCCGCGGGCCAATATGATAATCTGAGGACCAATAACAGGGCCAATATGAAAACACTTAATGACATTTTTATTAGCTCTACTGATCAGAGATCAGCAGAGCTTATGCCGTGGTGCGGCGTCCGGCGTCCGTCTGTCCGTCTGTCTGTCCGTCTGTCTGTCCGTAAACTTTTATTTGTAGCGACAACTCCTCTGAAACTACTTAACGGATGTTCATGAAACTTCACAGGAATGTTGCTCTTGATGTCTAGTTGATCCTAGAAAAATTTCAGGTCGGCCGGAAATTCAAGATGGCCGCAACAGCTAAAAATAGATTTAAAATAAATAAGTTTGTAGCGACTACTTCTTCAAAACTTTGAGATATTGATATGGGACTTTTTCTAAAATGATCAGTATGACATGATGTTGGTCCTTGTCGAAAATCGTTTTGATTTGGCGTTAAACATGGCTACCAGCGACCATCTTTGTTTACATAGAGTTATATAATGAAAACTTTTAGCGACTACTCCATTTAAACAACTTGACGGATTTTCATGAAACTTCACAGGAATGTTGCTCTTAATGTCTAATTGATCCTAGTAAAATTTCATGTCGGCCGTAAATTCAAGATGGCCGCCACGGTTAAAAATAGATTTTCAAAAAACAAGTGTAACGACTACTTCCTGAAATCAAATCAATCAGTAGAGCTTCAAGGTCATTGACCTCTTGTTAATTAACTACTTAATATTCCTATGTTTTAAATATCATTTACAGGTAAGAAAAAACAGGAGATTTATGTTCAATATAACACTTAATAACAAGTATCTCATTCAAATATACCGCTCGAAGGCGCGTGGGAAAATCACACACGAATGTGATTTTAGCTATATTTCAGCGAAGTCGATGTAACCGAATTTACAAATAATCAAACCTTAATTATTTTGATTGTCTACATTACATAGGCGAACATAGCTCTGCGACGTTGTGTTTTTTTTCTTCAAAATGGCGTCCTTAAAGAAAACAAAGCCTTGGTCATATTGGCCGTGTTGGCTTATCCAATCATATTGCTTGAATTTCATACTGGCCGAGTTTTCTCATAT
This sequence comes from Cyrtodaria siliqua, assembly GCA_037043455.1. NCBI lineage: Eukaryota > Metazoa > Mollusca > Bivalvia > Adapedonta > Hiatellidae > Cyrtodaria > Cyrtodaria siliqua. Next base: position 70,610 of record JAWPHD010009587.1, on the reverse strand, counting down.
TGGCCGAGTTTCACTTCATATTGACCTTGTTTTTACCGTATGATTCATGCAGTTTCCTGCAAACCACGGCAGATATTAAGTAGTTAATTAATAAATAATAAGAAAATAAAGAAAAATAGAACCTTATCAGTTTTTAGCTCGACTGATCTGATCAGAGAACAGCAGAGCTTATGCCTTGGTGCGGCGTCTTGTCTGTCCGTAAACTTTTATTTGTAGCGACTACTCCTCTGAAACTACTGGATGGATATTCATGAAACTTTACAGAAAAGTTGCCCATGAAGTCTAGTTGATCCTAGCAAAAATTCATGTTGATGTGAAATCCAAGATGGCCGCCAAAGCTAAAAATAGATTTTTAAAATACAAGTTTGTAGCGACTACTTCTTGAAAGCTCTAAGTGATATTGATATGGGACTTTTTCTAAAATGATCAGCATGACATGATGTTGGTCCTTGTCGAAAATCGTTTTGATTCGGCGTTAAACATAGCTGCCAGCGGCCATCTTTGTTTACATAAGAGTTATATAATGAAAACTTGTAGCGACTACTCCTCTGAAACTACTTGACGGATTTTCATGAAGCTTCACAGGAATGTTGCTCTTGATGTCTAATTGATCCTAGCAACATTTTAGGTCGGCCGGAAATTCAAGATGGCCACCACGGCTAAAAATAATTTTTCATAATACAAGTTTGTAGCGACTACTTCTTGAAAATTATAAGTGATATTGATATGGAACTTTTTCTAAATGATCAGCATGACATGATGTTGGTCCTTGTCAAAAATGGTTTTGATTCAACGTTAAACATGGCTGCCAGTGGCCATCTTTGTTTACATAGAGTTATATAGTGAAAACTTGTAGCGACTACTCCTCTGAAACTGCTTCGCAGATTTTCATGAAACTTTACAGGAATGTTGCTCTTGGTGTCTTATTGATCCTAGCAAAATTTCAGATCGGCCAGAAATTCAAGATGGCCACCACAGCTAAAAATAGATTTTTAAAAAATAAGTTTGTAGCGACTACTTCTTGAAAACTATAAGTGATATTGATATGGGACTTCTTCTAAAATGATCAGCATGACATGATGTTGATCCTAGTTAAACATTATTTTGATTCGACTTTTAACATGGCTGCCAGTGGCCATTTTTAGCTCGACTGATCAGAGATCAGCAGAGCTAATGCCGTGGTGCGGCGTCCGTCGTCCGTCCGTCTGTCCGTAAACTTTTTTTTGTAGCGACTACTCTGAAACTACTGAATGGATTTTCATGAAACTTTACAGAAATGTTGCCCATGAAGTCTAGTTGATCCTAGCAAAAATTCATGTTGTTGTGAAATCCATGATGGCCGCCAAATCTAAAAATAGGTTTTTCAGAGATCAGCAGAGCTTATGCCGTGGTGCGGCGTCCGTCGTCTGTCTGTCCGTCTGTCTGTCTGTCCGTAAGTGATATTGATATGGGACTTTTTCTAAAATGATCAGCATGACATGATGTTGGTCCTGTCAAAAATCGTTTTGATTCAATGTTAAACATGGCTGTCAGCGGCCATCTTTGTTAACATAGAGTTATATAATGAAAACTTGTAGCGACTACTCCTCCGACACTACTTGACGGATTTTCATGAAACTTCACAGGAATGTTGCTCTTGATGTCTTATTGATCCTAGCAAAATTTCAGATCGCCAGAAATTGAAGATGGCCGCCACAGCTTAAAATAGATTTTTAAAAAATAAGTTTGTAGCGACTACTTCTTGAAAACTATAAGAGATATTGATATGGGACTTTTTCTAAAATGATCAGCATGACATGGTGGCTATCCAAGTCGAACATTATTTTGATTCAATGTTAAACATGGCTGTCAGTGGCCATCTTTGTTTACATAGAGTTATATAATGAAAACTTGTAGCGACTACTCCTCTGAAACTACTTGACGGGTTTTCATGAAACTTCACGGCAATGTTGCTCTTGATGTCTTATTGATCCTAGCAAAGATTCAGGTCAGCCGGAAATTCAAGATGGCCGCCATGGCTAAAAATAGACTTTTAAAAAATAAGTTTGTAGCGACTACTTCTTGAAAACTATAAGAGATATTGATATGGGACTTTTTCTAAAATGATCAGCATGACATGGTGGTTATCCAAGTCGAACATTATTTTGATTCAATGTTAACATGGCTGTCAGTGGCCATCTTTGTTTACATAGAGTTATATAATGAAAACTTGTAGCGACTACTCCTCTGAAACTACTTGATGGATTTTCATGAACTTCACATGAATGTAGCTCTTGATGTCTAATTGATCTTAGCAAAATTTCAAGTCGGCCGGAAATTCAACATGGCCACCATGGCTAAAAATAGATTTTTAAAAAAATAAGTTTGTAGCGACTACTTCTTGAAAACTATAAGAGATATTGATATGGGACTTTTTCTAAAATGATCAGCATGACATGGTGGTTATCCAAGTCGCACATTGTTTTGATTCAATGTTACAAGTTTGTAGCGACTACTTCCTGAAATCAAATTCAATCAGTAGAGCTTCAAGGTCATTGACCTCTTGTTTTTAACTAGAAGTGGGGCCAAAATTCAGCCTCTTCCCAATTGCAAAAAAGTCCATATTTTCCAAATCAAAAAACATTCCTAATTTCTTTTTAAAAAGTTACTTTCCATTGTTTGTTTGTATTTTGTATGTTAAAATCATTGCTAAATTCAATACCTGATTGGTAATATACCTAAAGCATATATTTTAATAAACGTTTTCTCTTTAAAAACATTCCCTTAAGAAAATCATGCTCTTTTTTCCACCAATTTTGACCTTTTTCCCCCCAATTTTGACAATCTCGTTTTTTTCCCCCCAAAATAAGCTGACCTAGGACTTTTCCCTATTTGCCGACTGGGGCTAGAACCACTTACGTTCTTCAAGCAGTTGTCATGTTTGTATGTAGTTCATATGTAAATATATATGTAGTTCAATATAATTAAATAAATAAAATCTATGTGTGGGTGTATTTTAGCCCACTTAAATTCTATAGGTGGGTCTTGCAAACTTTTGAATCTATGGGTGGGTGGTTAATTTCAAAAGTGCCTTCCTGGGGTCCCATGTATGTTTTAGTGGAATAGCCCTGAGTTTTATTTCAGTTTTTATTCTCAGTATTCTCATAAAGAGCATAGAATATTTATTGCTAATTGTAAAACATACATTAAGCTTTTACTGTATAAAATATGTTTCCAACGTTCTTTTTGAAACTCACATGTATTTCATGTATATACGCTATACCGGTAAATTTTTTAATTTTATCAGGGTCGTTATATTCTAAAAACCCTGATGCTTGTTATTCTAAAAACAAAGTATTTTGTTATTTCCATGAACTTTTATGACTTCTTTTGTCTCATTCATTGTCATAATTATAAATATACAATTATAAAATTATCATTTTTGTTCTTTTGCATGTAAGAAACATGTGCCACATTCAGGCTTATTAGCTCACCTGAGCCGAAGGCTCAAAGGTGAGCTAATGGGATCTCTCTTCGTCCGTCGTCGTCCGTCGTTAACTTTTGCTTCAAACGACTTCTTCTCAGAAACCGCTTTGCCAATTTTGACCACACTTCACATGGATGATCCTTAGGTGAATGCTTTTTAGATTTGTTAAAATTAGGTCAGCACGACAAGATGGCCGCCATTACCATATATGGTCAAAACCTTAAAAAATCTTCTTCTCAAGAACTGCCAGGCAGATTTCGACAGTTTTTCTTTTAATATGACCGCCAACGGCTAGACTATCAAGTTTGTTCAAATGAAGTCCCCGGGGTCAAAAATGGCTGTGCCTCGGGGGTCCAAAGTTTGTATATTGAGATTTTGCATGTTTTTCATAGACTTATATAGGAAAATACTTTAAAAAATCTTCTTCTCTGAAACCACAAGGCACAGAGATCTCATGTATTACACCTAGCATCAGCTTATGGTCCTCTACTAAGTTTGTTCAAATGGTGACCCTGGGGTCAAGTTTGTCCCCGCCCCGGGGGTCACAGTTTTACATAGACTTATATAGGATTTTTTTTTAAAAATCTTCTTCTCGGAAACTGCAAGAGCCAGAGGTTTGATATTTTGCATTTACTATAAGCTTATGGTCCTTTACCAAGTTTGTTCAAATGGTGACCCTGGGGTCACATTTGGCCCCGCCCCAAGGGTCACATGTTTTACATAGACATGTACAGGGAAAAACTTAAAAAATCTTCTTCTCTGAAACTGCAAGAGCCAGAGGTTTAATATTTTGCATTTGCTATAAGCTTATGGTTCTCTACCAAGTTTGTTCAAATGGTGACCCAGGGGTCACATTTGGCCCGGCCCCAGGGGTCACAGTTTTACATAGGCTTGTATAGGAAAAAACCGAAAAAAATATTTTTCTCTGGAACCACATGGAACGGAGCTCTCATGTATAACATGTAGCATCAGCTTATGGTCCTCTACTTAGTTTGTTCAAATGGTGACCCTGGGGTCAAATTTGTCCCCGCCCCGGGGGTCAGAGTTTTACATAGAGTTATATAGGATTTTTTTTTTAAAAATCTTCTTCTCGGAAACTGCAAGAGCCAGAGGTTTGATATTTTGCATTTACGATAAGCTTTTGGTCCTTAACCAAGTTTTTTCAAATGGTGACCCTGGGGTCACATTTGGCCCCGCCCCAAGGGTCACATGTTTGAAATCTTCTTCTCTGAAACTGAAAGAGCCAGAGGTTTAATATTTTGCATTTGCTGTAAGCTTATGGTCCTCTACCAAGTTTGTTCAAATGGTGACAATGGGGTCGCATTTGGCCCCGCCCCAAGGGTCACATGTTTAAAATCTTCTTCTCTGAAACTGCAAGAGCCAGAGGTTTAATATTTTGCATTTGCTGTAAGCTTATGGTCCTCTACCAAGTTTGTTCAAATGGTGACCCACGATATGGCACGGAGCTCTCATGTATTACATGTAGCATCAGGTGGTCCTCTACTTATTTTGTTCAAATAGTGACCCTGGGGTCAAATATGTCCCCGCCCCGGGGTCAAATATGTCCCCGCCCCGGGGGTCACAGTTTTACATAGACTTATATAGGGGAAAAAAATTAAAAATCTTCTCGGAAACTACAAGAGCCAGAGGTTTGATATTTTGCATTTGCTTTAAGCTTATGGTCCTCTACCAAGTTTGTTCAAATGGTGACCAAGGGGTCACATTTGGCCCCGCCCCGGGGGTCACATGTTTTACATAGACTTATATAGGAAACACATTAAAGTCCTCTTCTCTAGAACTAAAAGAGCCAGAGGTTTAATATTTTGCATTGACTATACTCTTTTGGTCCTTTACCAAGTCTGTTCAAATGGTGACCCCTGGGTTCACATTTGGCCCCGCCCCAGGGGTCACGTTTTACATAGACGTGTATAGGGAAAAACTTAAAAAATCATTTTCTCTTAAACCACGAAGCACACCTCTCATATATTTGGCTCTGCCCAAGGTGTTACTCTCTAGCACCTTCATTTTGTATTTGATCTTTACCAAACTTTGTCAGTGTTTTAAACTGTCTATATCAATGTTGTTATACACAACAGAGCCCATATTTCTTGAACATTCTTAACCAAACTTGCACAGATTGTATATGACCATAAGATTTCGAAGAAGTTCGATAATGTGCCAGTACTCAGGTGATCACTTTAGGGCCATCTTGGCCCTCTTGTATTGGTTCAGATTAACTCAGGTGAGCGATATAGGGCCATCATGGCCCTCTTGTATTTTTAGCTCTGCTGGCCTTGCTTATGGGATGGTGAGTTGTCCGTCGTCATCGTCCGTTAACTTTTGCCTTATGAACACGATAGGGCCTTCACTATTAATCAGACCTTCACTATTAACCAGGGTCTTTATATCAATAAAAAACGGACGTTTACTTTATTAATAGTCTGCATTTATTTTATATATTATAAATCAAACAGGTATTCTCAAATGCATAATACAGTCTAAATTGCACTGATTCTGTAATATATTGTATTTACAGTTCATTGTATACATCCAACAAAAACAACTATTTGAATGTAAACTGTACAACAAAACTTTTGTTCATTTTATGTAAATGGCAATAATACATATAAGGGAAGTCATTAGGCAGGCCATTTCAGAAACAGACACACGTTCGTCTAAGGTAGAAAACGTCATTCAAAACTGGCAGCTACAAGGTTTATTTTTACGACTATTCGAAGAATAAGAGAGCTTATGTAATCACCCCGGCGTCGGCGTCCCACATCAAGGTTTGCGTGTAAGCTGTGTTTACAAGTCTATATCTCTTACATTTCTTATCCTAGGACAACCAAATTTGGCCATGGGCTTCCTTATAGCATTATCTTAAGGGGTGCATAAGCAATTTTGGTTCCTTTAACCCATGGGCTCCAAAGGAACCCAAATTATGATAGCCCATAAAATGTGTCCCATTTCTCATCAAATTTTGCGTGTAAGCTGTGTTTACAAGTATATATCTCTTACAATTCTTACCCTAGCACAACCAAATTTGGCCATTAGCTTCCTTATAGCATTATCTTAAGGGCTGCTTAAGTAATTTTGGTTCCTGTAACCCCTGGGCTCCCATGGAACCCAAATTCTGATAGCCCTTAAAATGTGTGTTTCACATCAAATTTTGCGTGTAAGCTGTGTTTACAGGTCTATATCTCTTACATTTCTTGTCCTAGCTGAACTAAATTTTGGAATTGGTTTCCTTTTAGTATGTTGTAAAGGGTTAATTTTGTCCTGCAAATTCTGGGCTCCCATGGAACCCAAATTGTGATGGCCCATAAAATGTGCAATAAAGGCCCATAAAATGTGCATATATATATCTAAGCATGTATATATCTATAATTTTGGTTTGGGATTTCTTATAGCATTATGCATTTTATTCATACTCACTCATATTGGGGCATAGGCTCCCTCCTAATTGATACTAGCAAAATTTCAGGTTGGCCGGAAATTCAAGATGGCCGCCACGGCTAAAAATAATTTTTAAAAAAACAAGTTTGTAGCGACTACTTCCTGAAATCAAAATCAATCAGTAGAGCTTTAAGGTCATTGACCTCTTGTTTATTTATTTTTTCATATTTCTGTGTTGTTTTTGTCAATTCTTACACATAGATATTGCCCACCCACCCACAGGGGGTCGGCACGGTGTTGGGATGGTGTTTAAATGGTTTTGTATAGAGTCCTAAAACCCCAAATATCGAAAACCCATATAACTAAGTATACATATTAACAGTGTTTAAATGGTTTTGTATAGAGTCCTAAAACCCCAAATATCGAAAACCCATATTACTAAGTATACATATTAACAATAATATGTATACTTAGTAATATGGGTTTTCGATATTTGGGGTTTTAGGACTCTATACAAAACCATTTAAACACCATCCCAACACCGTGCCGACCCCCTGTGCACCCACCCAGCCCAACTCCCTCCAATCGAAATACTTTTATTTTTAGCTTATGCCGTGGTGCGGCGTCCGTCCGTCCGTCCGTCTGTCCGTCCGTCTGTCCGTAAACTTTTTTTTGTAGCGACTACTCCTCTGAAACTACTGAATGGATTTTCATGAAACTTTACAGAAATGTTGCCCATGAAGTCTAGTTGATCCTAGCAAAAATTCATGTTGATGTAAAATCCAAGATGGCCGCCAGATCTAAAAATAGGTTTTTAAAAAACAAGTTTGTAGCGACTACTTCATGAAAACTATAAGTGATATTGATATGGGACTTTTCTAAAATGATCAGCATGACATGATGTTGGTCCTTGTCGAAAATCGTTTTGATTCGACGTTAAACATGGCTGCCAGCGGCCATCTTTGTTTACATAGAGTTATATAATGAAAACTTGTAGCGACTACTCCTCTGAAACTACTCGACGAATTTTCATGAAGCTTTACAGGAATGTTGCTCTTGATGTCTAATTGATCCTAGCAAAATTTCAGGTTGGCCGGAAATTCAAGATGGCCGCCACGGCTAAAAATAAATTTTCAAAATACCAGTTTGAAGCGACTACTTCTTGAAAACTATAAGTGATATTGATATGGGACTTTTTCTAAAATGATCAGCATGACATGATGTTGGTCCTTGTCGAAAATTGTTTTGATTCAACTTTAAACATGGCTGCCAGCGGCCATCTTTGTTTACATAGAGTTATATAGTAAAAACTTGGAGCGACTACTCCTTTGAAACTACTTGGCAGATTTTCATGAAACTTTACAGGAATGTTTCTCTTAAAGTCTAATTGATCCTAGCAAAATTTCAGATCGGCCAGAAATTCAAGATGGCCGCCACAGCTAAAAATAGATTTTTAAAAAAGAAGTTTGTAGCGACTACGTCTTGAAACTATAAGTGATATTGATATGGGACTTTTTGTAAAATGATCAGCATGACATGACGGTTATCAGAGTCAAACATTATTTTGATTCGACGTTAAACATGGCTGTCAGCGGCCATCTTTGTTTACATAGAGTTATATCATTAAAACTTGTAGCGACAACTCCTCTGAAACTACTTGACGGATTTTCATGAAACTTCACAGGAATGTTGCTCTTGATGTCTTATTGATCCTAGCAAAATTTCAGGTCGGCCGGAAATTAAAGATGGCCGCCACGGCTAAAATAACTCTTTTTTTTTTTCATGGGAAGTAACTCGATTTTTCAAGGGAAGTAACTCAGTTTTTTTCAGGGGAGGTAACTCGATTTTTTTTTAGGGGAGGTAACTGTAATTTTTCAAGGGAAATAACTCTTTTTTTCAGGGGAGGTAATTGTAATTTTCCAAGGGAAACAACTCTTTTTTTCAGGGGAGGTAACTCTAATTTTTCAAGGGAAACAACTCTTTTTTTCAGGGGAGGTAACTCAGTTTTTTCAAGGGAAATAACTCATTTTTTTCAGGGGAGGTAACTAATTTTTCAAGGGAAATAACTCTTTTTTCAGGGGAGGTAACTAATTTTTCAAGGGAAACAACTCTTTTTTTTCAGGGGAGGTAACTCGATTTTTTCAAGGGAAATAACTCATTTTTTTCAGGGGAAGTAACTCAGTTTTTTTCAGGGGAGGTAACTCGATTATTTTTTCAGGGGAGGTAACTGTAATTTTTCAAGGGAAATAACTCTTTTTTTTTCAGGGGAGGTAACTGTAATTTTCCAAGGGAAATAACTCTTTTTTTCAGGGGAGGTAACTAATTTTTCAAGGGAAACAACTCAGTTTTTTCAGGGGAGGTAACTCGATTATTTTTTCAGGGGAGGTAACTCGAATTTTTCAAGGGAAATAACTCTTTTTTTTCAGGGGAGGTAACTGTAATTTTCCAAAGGAAACAACTCTTTTTTTTCAGGGGAGGTAACTCAGTTTTTTTCAGGGGAGGTAACTCGATTTTTTCAAGGGAAACAACTCTTTTTTTCAGGGGAGGTAACTCAGTTTTTTCAAGGGAAATAACATTATTTTTTTTTCAGGGGAGGTAACTGTAATTTTTCAAGGGAAATAATTCTTTTTTTCAGGGGAGGTAACTCATTTTTCAAGGGAAACAACTCTTTTTTTTCAGGGGAGGTAACTGTAATTTTTCAAGGGAGGTAACTGTAATTTTTCAAGGGAAACAACTGTTTTTTTCAGGGGAGGTAACTCGATTTTTTCAAGGGAAATAACTCATTTTTTTCAGGGGAAGTAACTCGATTTTTCAAGGGAAGTAACTCAGTTTTTTCAGGGGAGATAACTCGATTATTTTTTCAGGGGAGGTAACTCGAATTTTTCAAGGGAAATAACTCTTTTTTTTCAGGGGAGGTAACTGTAATTTTCCAAGGGAAACAACTCTTTTTTTTCAGGGGAGGTAACTCAGTTTTTTTCAGGGGAGGTAACTCGATTTTTTCAAGGGAAACAACTCTTTTTTTCAGGGGAGGTAACTCAGTTTTTTCAAGGGAAATAACTCTTTTTTTTCAGGGGAGGTAACTGTAATTTTTCAAGGGAAATAACTCTTTTTTTCAGGGGAGGTAACTAATTTTTCAAGGGAAACAACTCTTTTTTTTCAGGGGAGGTAACTCAGTTTTTTTCAGGGGAGGTTACTCGATTTTTTCAAGGGAAATAACTCTTTTTTTTCAGGGGAGGTAACTATAATTTTTCATGGGAGGTAACTGTAATTTTTCAAGGGAAACAACTCTTTTTTTTCAGGGGAGGTAACTCAGTTTTTTCAAGGGAAATAACTCTTTTTTTTCAGGGGAGGTAACTAATTTTTCAAGGGAAATAACTCTTTTTTTCAGGGGAGGTAACTAATTTTTCAAGGGAAACAACTCTTTTTTTTCTGGGGAGGTAACTCGATTTTTTCAGGGGAGGTAACTCGAATTTTGCAAGGGAAATAACTTTTTTTTTTCAGGGGAGATAACTGTAATTTTCCAAGGGAAACAACTCTTTTTTTTCAGGGGAGGTAACTCAGTTTTTTTCAGGGGAGGTAACTCGATTTTTTCAAGGGAAACAACTCTTTTTTTCAGGGGAGGTAACTCGATTTTTTCAAGGGAAACAACTCTTTTTTTCAGGGGAGGTAACTCAGTTTTTTCAAGGGAAATAACTCTTTTTTTTCAGGGGAGGTAACTGTAATTTTTCAAGGGAAATAACTCTTTTTTTCAGGGGAGGTAACTAATTTTTCAAGGGAAACAACTCTTTTTTTTCAGGGGAGGTAACTTAGTTTTTTTCAGGGGAGGTTACTCGATTTTTTCAAGGGAAATAACTCTTTTTTTTCAGGGGAGGTAACTGTAATTTTTCAGGGGAGGTAACTGTAATTTTTCAAGGGAAACAACTCTTTTTTTTCAGGGGAGGTAACTCAGTTTTTTTCAGGGAGGTAACTCGATTTTTTCAAGGGAAATAACTCATTTTTTTCAGGGGAAGTAACTCGATTTTTCAAGGGAAGTAACTCGTTTTTTTCAGGGGAGGTAACTCGATTATTTTTTTCAGGGGAGGTAACTGTAATTTTTCAAGGGAAATAACTCTTTTTTTTCAGGGGAGGTAACTGTAATTTTCCAAGGGAAACAACTCTTTTATTTCAGGGAAGGTAACTCAGTTTTTTTCAGGGGAGGTAACTCGATTTTTTCAAGGGAAACAACTCTTTTTTTCAGGGGAGGTAACTCAGTTTTTTCAAGGGAAATAACTCTTTTTTTTTTCAGGGGAGGTAACTCAGTTTTTTCAAGGGAAATAACTCTTTTTTTTCAGGGGAGGTAACTGTAATTTTTCAAGGGAAATAACTCTTTTTTTCAGGGGAGGTAACTAATTTTACAAGGGAAACAACTCTTTTTTTTCAGGGGAGGTAACTCAATTTTTTCAGGGGAGGTAACTCGAATTTTTCAAGGGAAATAACTCTTTTTTTTTCAGGGGAGGTAACTGTAATTTTCCAAGGGAAACAACTCTTTTTTCAGGGGAGGTAACTCAGTTTTTTTCAGGGGAGGTAACTCGATTTTTTCAAGGGAAACAACTCTTTTTTTCAGGGGAGGTAACTCAGTTTTTTCAAGGGAAATAACTCTTTTTTTTTCAGGGGAGGTAACTGTAATTTTTCAAGGGAAATAACTCTTTTTTTCAGGGGAGGTAACTAATTTTTCAAGGAAAACAACTCTTTTTTTTCAGTTACTCGATTTTTTCAAGGGAAATAACTTTTTTTTTTCAGGGGAGGTAACTGTAATTTTTCAGGGGAGGTAACTGTAATTTTTGCAAGGGAAACAACTCTTTTAATTCAGGGGAGGTAACTCAGTTTTTTTCAAGTTAAACAACTCTTTTTTTCAGGGGAGGTAACTCAGTTTTTTCAAGGGAAATAACTCTTTTTTTTCAGGGGAGGTAACTGTAATTTTTCAAGGGAAATAACTCGTTTTTTTCAGGGGAGGTAACTCGATTATTTTTTTCAGGGGAGGTAACTGTAATTTTTCAAGGGAAATAACTCGTTTTTTTCAGGGGAGGTAACTGTAATTTTCCAAGGGAAACATCTCTTTTTTTTCAGGGGAGGTAACTCAGTTTTTTTCAGGGGAGGTAACTCGATTTTTTCAAGGGAAACAACTCTTTTTTTCAGGGGAGGTAACTCAGTTTTTTCAAGGGAAATAACTCTTTTTTATCAGGGGAGGTAACTGTAATTTTTCAAGGGAAATAACTCTTTTTTTCAGGGGAGGCAACTAATTTTTCAAGGGAAACAACTCTTTTTTTTCAGGGGAGGTAACTCGATTTTTTCAGGGGAGGTAACTCGATTTTTTCAAGGGAAACAACTCTTTTTTTCAGGGGAGGTAACTCAGTTTTTTCAAGGGAAATAACTCTTTTTTTTCAGGGGAGGTAACTGTAATTTTTCAAGGGAAATAACTCTTTTTTTCAGGGGAGGTAACTAATTTTTCAGGGGAGGTAACTCGATTTTTTCAGGGGAGATAACTCGATTTTTTCAGGGGAGGTAACTCGATTTTTTTCAAGTTAAACAACTCTTTTTTTCAGGGGAGGTAACTCAGTTTTTTCAAGGGAAATAACTCTTTTTTTTCAGGGGAGGTAACTGTAATTTTTCAAGGGAAATAACTCTTTTTTTCAGGGGAGGTAACTCGATTTTTTTCAGGGGAGGTAACTCGATTTTTTTCAGGGGAGGTAACTCGATTTTTTCAAGGGAAACAACTCTTTTTTTCAGGGGAGGTAACTCAGTTTTTTCAAGGGAAATAACTCTTTTTTTTTCAGGGGAGGTAACTGTAATTTTTCAAGGGAAATAACTCTTTTTTTCAGGGGAGGTAACTAATTTTTCAAGGGAAACAACTCTTTTTTTTCAGGGGAGGTAACTCGATTGTTGTCAGGGGAGGTAACTCGAATTTTTCAAGGGAAATAACTCTTTTTTTTCAGGGGAGGTAACTGTAACTGTTTCATCAAAATCCTTCACGCGGATTCAGAGGAGATGTCGATTTTATAAACTTGCTAACAGACGGACGACAGACGAAAAGTGATCCCATAAGCTCGCCTGGCCTTTGGCCAGTAGAGCTAAAAATGGGAATTTGTTCTGCTTTTCTATATTCAAAAAATGTTTTTATATTTTTTTTTAATTTAGAGATTATTTATGTCTGAATATTTTCTGAAGAAATGCCGACGTCCAAATATTTTTCGAAAGTAATATCGATGTCCGAATATTTTCTGAAGAAAATGCCAGATGTCTGAATGTTTTCCAGAGAAAATGACTTTGTCCGAGTATTTTCCGAACAAATGCCGATGTCTGAATGTTTTCTGAATATATATTGATGTCAAAAGAAATACATATTCAAACAATTTTGTCCAAAGGAATCGGAAAGCCGAAAATGAATTTGTCCGTGGAAATTATCTTTTTCCGAAGTGTGAATTATTTTCTATTAAAACCTATGTCCTTAACTCCAAAGATCGGAATTTGAATAATTTATTCTGTGGATTTTTTCAGAATTCCGCAGACGGGATGTTCCCTATATGCATCTAACATCATGTACACAATTTCCTGTTGCTGTGACCTACTTTCGACGAAATATAGATAACGTCTGGTCTTCGCTACAACATGTGTATCTTGCTTCTTCTTTGCAGTATTTTCACCAGAATGTTCCTTATATGCAGCTAACATGTGCAAACTTTTGGGCTTGGTGACCTACTTTCAACCAAATATAGGTCACGTTCGATCTCCGTTACGACTGGCGTATCTTGCTTCTTTCCTGCAGGATTTTCCCAAACTTCACCAGAATGTTTCTTATGTGTATCTAACATCATGTGCAGAATATCGAATCTAATACGCGATGACGGATATATGGAAACCTGCGATTTACATTTTTAGTAATGCTGCGAAGCATTGTACGAGATGTTGCAAATGAACTTTCACATGACATCATCAAATTAATTTGACCAATCAGTGATCAATAAAATAAAAGACCTCCACATTCTGGTAGGGTAAACTCGGTGTTTATCGGTGGTGCTCAACTGACTAGCCCTTTAAACTAATTTGAAGTGATAATTATATTAAAATCTTTATTTTTTTGTGTATATCTATTTATCACATGAAACTGCTTGTATTCCGTATAATATACCCATTACGTATTTCCTTATATTAACCATGTGTAATACAAGGCGACCAAACTTTCAAAAATTTCAAAATTCAAAATTTCAAAATTCAAAAATTCAAAATTTCAAAATTCAAACAATTCAAAATACAAAATTCAAAATTCAAAAATTCAAAAATTCAAAAATACCAAAATTCAAAATTCAAAAATTCAAACTTCAAAATTTCAAAAATTCAAATTCAAAATTTTAAAATTCATCTGATAAAAAGGATCTGAAACTTGTTGTCATTTTATACAAAATTTTATTAAACTCGTCCATGAATTTGTTATTAAGCTCGCCAGAGACTCGCTTAATAACAAATTCCTGAACTCGTTTAATAAAATTTTGTATTAAATGACAACTCATGTCAGATCCTCTATGTATTTTCTTTGGTGCTTTCTGATACATCTATATGGATACATATAATTTTAAATATGGTCTAATATTTTCATTTTTAGCTCTACTGATCTTATGTCGTGGTGCGGTGTCCGTTGTCTGTCCATCCATAAAGATTTTTTGTAGCGACTACTCCTCTGAAATGACTGGATGGATTTTTATGAAACTTTACAGGAATGTTGCCCATGATGTCTAGTTGATCCTAGCAAAAATTCACATTGATGTGAAACTCAACATGGCCGCCAAAGCATAAAATAGATTTTTAAAAAACAAGTTTATAACTACTTCTTGAAAACTAAAGTGATATTGATATGGGATTTTTTCTAAAATGATCAGCATGACATGGTGTTGATCCTTGTCGAAAATTGTTTTGATTCAACATTAAACATGGCTGCCAGCAGCCATCTTTGTTTACATAGAGTTATATAGTAAACATTTGTAGCGACTAATCCTCTGAAACTACTTGACAGTTTTTCATGAAGCTTCACAGGATGGAAACCCATAATAAGTTGAGTACTCTATACTGCATTAGACAGGGCTTTTAGTAAAAAAGAGTTAAAATAAAGAATCCCCTATTACCAGTTACTCAGCCCACCAATAATATGTAGAGCAGAAGAAACAAGAGGACCTGTATCACTCTACTGGCTATATGGAATCTGTGGTGGGGAACATGACATCGATATGTGCAGCTAGGCTTGATACTGATCATCCCTGCAAACTTTCATTGAAATCCGGCCAAATGAAGGCCCTATCAGCTTAAAGAGGCAAAATACCGCATTTTTAACTAAATCAAGGACCATAACTGGTCTTACTAGTGGTCTTACTATTTTCCTGGTTTTCGAACTTGTCCGAGCTCTCGTTGATATTAACAATCTGTGCAAGTTTGGTAAAGGTCAAATAATAAATGAAGGTGCTAGAGTGGTCACAAGGAAGAAAATGGCATTTTTTAGTAAAACAAGGGCCATAACTCCGGTGTTGCTGATCCGATCGGCTGTTTTTTTAGCTCGACTGATCAGAGATCAGCAGAGCTTATGCCGTGGTGCGGCGTCCGTATGTCTGTCCGTCTGTCCGTAAACTTTTATTTGTAGCCACTACTACTGAAACTACTGGATGGATATTCATGAAACTTTACAGAAATGTTGCCCATGAATTCTAGTTGATCCTAGCAAAAATTCATGTTGGTCCTTATCAAAAATCGTTTTGATTCAACGTTAAACATGGCTGCCAGCGGCCATCTTTGTTTACATAGAGTTATATAGTAAAAACTTGTAGCGACTACTCCTCTGGTACTACTTGGCGGATTTTCATGAAACTTTACAGGAGTGTTGCTCTTGATGTCTTATTGATCCTAGCAAAATTTTAGGTCGGCCGGTAATTCAAGATGGCCGCCACGGCTAAAAATAGATTTAAAATAAATAAGTTTGTAGCGACTACTTCTTGAAAACTGTGTGATATTGATATGGACATTTTCTAAAATGATCAGCATGACATGATGTTGATCCTTGTCGAAATTTATTTCGATGCGACTTTAAACATGGCCGCTAGCGGCCATCTTTGTTTACATAGAGTTTGTTTACTTATAGCGACTACTCCTCTGAAACTAATTGGCAGATTTTCATGAAACTTCACAGGAATGTTGCTCTTGATGTCTAGTTGATCCTAGCAAAATTTCAGGTCGGCCGAAAATTCAAGATGGCCACCACGGCTAAACATAGATTTTTAAAAACAAGTTTGTAGCGACTACTTCTTGAAAACTGTAAGTGATATTGATATGGGACTTTCTGAAATGATCAGCATGACAAGATGTTGATCCTTGTCGAAAATTATTTTGATTCGACATTAAACATTGCTGCCAGTGGCCATCTTTGTTTACCTAGAGTTATATAGTAAAAACTTCAACTTGTAGCGACTACTCCTCCGAAACTACTTGACAGATATTTATGAAACCACAGGAATGCTGATCTAGCTATCAAAATCTATCAGTAGAGCTTCAAGGTCATTGAACCCTTGTTGAGCTTGTCCGAGCTTTCAATAATATATTAACAATCTGCAAGTTTGGTAAAGATCAAATAATAAATGAAGGTGCTGGAGTGTTCACATGGCAGTTTTCAGTAAACCAAGGACCACAACTCCGGCGTTACTGATCTTTCGAACTTGTCCGAGCTTTCATTGATATTAACAATCGGTGCAAGTTTGGTAAAGATCAAATAATAAATGAAGGTGCTCGAGTGGTCACACGAAAGACAAGAGGCAGAAGGCTCTACTGGCTATATGGTGTCCATGGTGGGGTGGTGGGGGATAGAAGGATTGTGTGTCAGATATGGCAGTATAGGTTTTAGGATGGCGAGTTGTCTGTCGTCCGTCTGTCCACCGTCGGTTAACTCTTGTTTACGCATTATTAGTTGAATCTTTACAAAACTTTGCCAGTTTCTTATATAAATGAAAGCTCGGATGGGTTCGAAAACCAGCCAGATTGGATTGTTTTGCTGAAAAATGCCATATTTAGCCTGGTTTACACTCTAGCACCTTCATTTTGTAATTGATATTTACGAAACTTTACCAGTGTATTTATATCAATGAAAGCTCGGATGAGTTCGAAACCAGCCAGATCGGATTTGTTACACCACAGTTATGGCCCTTGTTTTGCTGAAAAGTGACATTTTCTGCCTTGTGTGAACACTAGCACCTTCATTTAATATTTGATCTTTACCAAACTTACAAAGATTGTTAATATTGATAAAAGCTCGGATACATTTTAAAAACAACCAGATCGGACCATTTACGCCAGAGTTATGACCCCTGTATTTGCTAAAAATTGCCATATTCTACCTTTTGAACACTCTACCACCTTCATTTATTTGATCCAGTAGAGCACCCAGAGGCCATCTTGGGCCTCTTGTTTGAAATATGCTATAATTTGGTCTCGTTAACACGATAGGGCCTTCATATTTCAGGGAATCTTTTCCAAACTTTACCAGATTGTTGATAGCAATGAAAGCTTTGATGAGTTTGAAAACCAGCTAGATTGGACCATTTACACTGGAGTTACTGCCGTTGATTTTTAGCTCTACTGGCCGAAGCCCTATGGGATGGCGAGTCTCCGTCATCCGTCCGTCGTCCGTTTAACTTTTGCCTTGTGAACACTCTAGGCCTTCATTATTAATTGAATTTTTACGAAACTTTGCCAATGTCTTTATATCAATGAAAGCTCGGACAAGTTTGAAAACCAGCCAAATCGGATTATTTTACCGGAGTTATGGCCCTTGTTTGGCTGAAAAATGCCATATTTAGCCTCGTGAACACTCTGTTATTTATTATTTGATCTTTACCAAACTTGCACAGATTGTCAATATCAATGAAAGCTCGGACAAGTTCGAAAACCAGTCAAATCGGATCAGTAACACCGGAGTTATGGCCCTTGTTTTTTCTGAAAATTGCTATTTTCTGCCCTGTGAAAGCTCTAGCACCTTCATTTATTATTTGATCGTTACTAAACTTGCACAGATTGTTAATACCAATGATAACTTGGACAAGTTCGAAAATCAGCTAAATTGGGTCAGTAACACCGGAGTTATGGCCCTTGTTTTTTTATGAAAAATGCTATTTTCTGCCTTGCGAACACTCTAGGGCCTTCAATATTAATCGGATCTTTACTTAACTTTGTCTTTATATCAATGAAAGCTTGGACAAGTTCGAAAACCGGCAAGATTGAAATAATTTCTCTGGAGTTATGGCCCTTGTTTTGTTAAAAAATGCCATATTAAGCCTTATGAACATTCTAGCACCTTCATATTTGAGTTATGACCCTTGATTTAGTTAAAAATGCTATATTTTGCCTCGTTAAGACGATAGGGCCTTCATCTTTTATCCGATCTTTACCAAATTGTTTATATAAATGAAAGCTCGGACAAGTTCGAAGACCAGCCAAATCGGACCAGTAACAGCGGAATTATGGCCCTTGATTTAGTTAAAAATGCGATGTTTTGCCTCAAGATGATAGGGCATTCATTTTTCGTGCGATCTTTTTGAAACTTGACCAGATTGTTAATATCAATGAAAGCTCGGACAAGTTCGAAAAAAAACTAGCCAGATCGGACCAGTTACTGTGGAGTTATGGCCCTTGATTTAGTTAAAAATGCTATATTTTGCCTCGTTAAATCGATAGGGCCTTCATCTTTCATCCAATCTTTACGATCTTTTTGAAACTTTACATGGTTGTTTATATCAATGACAGCTCAGGCAAGTTTGAAAACCAGCCAGATCGGACCAGTAACAGAAGAGTTATGGGCCTTGATTTAGTAAAAAATGCTATATTTTGCCTCGTTAAAATGATAGGGCCTTCATTTCTCATGCGGTCTTAATGAAACTTTACCAGATTGTTAATATCAATGACAGCTTGGACAAGTTCGAAAACCAGCCAGATCGGACAAGTAACAATGGAGTTCTGGCCCTTGATTTAGTTAACAATCCTATATTTTGCCTCGTTAAGACTATAGGGCCTTCATCTTTCATCCGATCTTTAAGAAACTTTACCAGATTGTTAATATCAATGAAAGCACAAGTACGAAAACCATCAAGATTGGACCATTTACATCGGAGTCATTGATTTTCTGAAATATGCTATATCTTGGCCTCATTAAGACGAAAGGGCCTTCATTTGACCGGATTTCATTGAAATTTTGCAGGGATGATCAGTACCAAGCCTACTTGTACATAGTCACCATGTTCCAGTTGAATGATTTTGGCAGAGTTATAGCCCTTTAAAGGTTTTAATACACTTTGTTCTGACTAGTTCTCCTGAATCCTTGGCCGGATTAAACAAAATTGTTTAGGGATGATCGATTCCATGCCTAGTTTTGCAAATCATCGCCGTGTTCTGGTTGAATGATTTTTGGCGGAGTTATGGCCCTTTAAAGGTTTTAATACACAAACTTGTTCTGACTAGTTCTCCTGAACCCTGGCCGGATTTAAACGAAGCTTTTTAGGGATGATCAATTCCATGTCTAGTTGTGCAGAACTTTGGCAGAATTATGGCCCTTTAAAGGTTTTAATACACAAACTTTGATCTACTTCTCCTGAACCCCTCGCCACATTTCAATGAAACTTTGCCGGAATGATCAGCACCAAGCCTAGTTGTGCATGTCATCGTCGCGTTCCGGTTTACAGATATTTGGCAGAGTTGTGGCCCTTTAAAGGATTTTGATGCCACTATTTTTTTCCGGGCTAGTTCTCCTGAACCCATGGCTGGATATAGACGAAACTTGACAAGGATGGTCAGTATCAAGCCTAGTTGTGCATATCATCGCCATATTTCGGTTGAATGATTTTTGGAAGAGTTATGACCCTTTAAATGTTTTAACACACACACTTTGTCCAGATTAGTCTCTTCTGAACTCTTTGCCAAATTCCAGCAAATCTTGGCGAGGATGATCAGTACTAAGCCTAGTTGCACCTGTCATTGCCATGTTCTGGTTGAATGCATTTTGGCAGAGTTATGAGCCCTTAACGGTTTTAATACACTGGCCTTGTCTAGACTAGTTCTCCTGAACCTCTGGCTGGATTTCAACGAAACTTTGCAGGGATGATCAGTACCAAGCCTAGTTGCATATGTCATCACCATGTTCCGGTTGAATGATTTTTGAATGACTTATTACATAAACTCTTGGGCCTCTTGTCTGAAATATTCTATAATTTGGCGTTGTTAAAACGATAGGGCCTTTATGTTTCGTCGGATCTTTTACAAGCTTGACCAGATTGTTGATACCAATGAAAGCTTGGACGAGTCCGAAAACCAGTCAGATCTGATCGGTAACATCGGAGTTATGGCCCTTGATTTAGTTAAAATGCTGTATTTTGCATTGTTAAGACGATAGAGCCTTCATTTTTCATCCGATCTTACCAAACTATACCAGATTGTTAATATCAATGAAAGCTCGGACAAGTTTGAAAACCAGATTAAAAAATCGGATTAGTAACACCGGAGTTACGGCCCTTGATTTAGTTAAAAATGCTGTATTCATTAAGACAATAGTTCCTTTATTTGGCTGAATTTAATGAAACTTTGCAGGGATGATCAGTACCAAATCTAGTTATGCATATCATCACCGTGTTCTGGTTGAATGATTTTGGCAGAGTTATGGCCCTTTAAAAGGTTTTAATACACAATTTGTCTGGACTATTTTTCCTGAACACCTGGCAAGATTTAAACGAAACTTTGGAGGGATGATCAGTACCCGACCTAGTGATGTATATCATTGCTGTGTTCCGGTTGAATGGTTTTTGGCAGAGTTATAGCCCTTTAAAGGTTTTACTACACACATTTTGTCTTGACTTGTTATCCTGAACTCCTGACTGGATTTCTGTGAAACTTTGCAGGGATAATCAGTGCCAGGCCTAGTTGTGCATGTCATCACCGTATTCTGGTTGAATGATTTTTTTTGAAGTTATAGCCCTTTAAAAGCTTAGACTAGTCTCTTCTGAACTCTTGGCTGGACTTCAACGAATTTTGGCGGGGATGATGAGTACCAAGCCTAGTTGCGCATATCATCACCTTGTTCCGGTTGAAAGATTTTTGGCAGAGTTATGGCCCTTTAAAGGTTTGATTACACTAACTTTATACAGGTTAGTTTTCCTGAACGCCTGGCTGGAATTTCAACGAAACTTGGCAGTGATGAGCAGTACCAATCCTAGTTGCACATATCGATGTTTTTGTTGAATGATTTTTGACACAGTTATTGGCCCTGACACACAAACTTTGTTCGGACTAGATTTCCTGAACTCCTGGCAGGATTTCAGTGAAACTTTGCAGAAATGATCGGTACCAAGCGTAGTTGCGCATAACGATGTTCCCCACCACAGGCTAAATATAGCCAGTAGATATGGAACGCCAAACACGACTTTGATGGTCATTTTCCATTATGATGTGGTCACTTTCATTATGATGTGGTCACTTTCTATTATGATGTGGTCGCTTTACATTATGATGTGGTCATTTGCCATTATGATGTGGTCACGTTCCATTATGATGTGGTCATTTGTCATTATGATGTGGTCATTTTCCATTATGATGTGGTCACTTTTCATTATGATGTGGTCACTTTTTTTTATGATGTGGTCACTTTACATTATGATGTGGTTACTTTCCATTATGATGTGGTTACTTTGTATTATGATGTGGTCGCTTTTCATTATGATGTGGTCACTTTACATTATGATGTGGTCTATTTTAATTATGATGTGGTAAGTTTCTATTATGATGCGGTCACTTTACATTATGATGTGGTCACTTTTCATTACATGATGTGGTTACTTTCCATTATGATGTGGTCGCTTTTCATTATGATGTATTCCATATATACTCATCATGACCACATCAACATGACCATACTAAAATGTAAAGGTCAAGGTCACACTGAAGGTCATTATATGGGTTAATACGCAAACATAAATTTGCCTATAATTTTCTCATTTCTCCATATTTCTTCATCAAACTTTCAATATATACTTATCATGACCACATCAACATGGCCATACTAAGATGTAAAAGGTCAAGGTCACACAGAAGGTCATTATATGGGTTAATACGCAAACGTAACGTTGGCTATAACTTTTGTCATTTCTCCATATTGTAGTTTCGGAGAAGATTTTTTGAAGTTCTTCCCTATAACTCTATGTAAAACTGGTCAAACAAGGGCCCCGAAACTCCCAAATTAAAGAAAAATTAACCAAGGTTTCTTATGAGTAAAAAAATGAAATAAAAAACAAAAAAAACAAGTAGTTTTCGAGTTCTGGCTATGACTCATTTAATTAAATGAAAGCAGCATTATGGTTCTTGCACTCTGCACATCCTCTCATGGCCCATTAACTGTGTGAAATTGCATTGCAGTCTAAATAGTAGTTTTCGAGTTACGGAGCGGACACGAATTATAAGTATACAATTTACAAAGGACAATAACTCTAATTTAAATGAAGGCAGAGGTATGGTTCTTGCGCTCTGCACATCCTCTCATTGCCCCTTATCAGTGTGTGAAATTTGATTGCAGTCCCTTTAATAGTTTTCGAGTTATTGAGCGGACACGAAATGGGACGGACGGACGGAGGGCATTACTATATCACCTTCCCGCCGCCGCAGGCGGGGGATAAATAATAATAATAATAATAATCAAAAAATTGAACCCATGAACCAAGTTTTCTTATGAAAAAAAATTACCTCCAGTGAGATTTGAACCCATGACCCCTGGGGTTTCCAAATATTGAAAAAGGGCCATAGCTCCGGCGTTACTGGTTCGATCTGGCTGGTTTTCAAACTCGTCTGAGCTTTCATTGATATCAACAATCTGGCCAAGTTTACAAAATGAAGGAACTAGAGAGTTCACAATGCTGAAAATGGCATTTTCAATAATTCAAGGGCACATAACTCTGGTGTTCCTGTTCCGATATAGCTGGTTTTCGAACTTGTCCGTGCTTTCATTGATATTAACAATCCGTTAAAGTTTGGTAAAGATCGGATGAAAAATGAAGGCCCTATCGTCTTAACGAGGCCAAAAATACAGTATTTTTAACTAAATCAAGGGCTATAACTCCGGTGTTACTTGTCGGATCTGGCTGGTATTCGAACTTACCCGAGCTTTAAATGACAAGTTTGGTAAAAATATGACGGAAATTAAAGGCTCTATCGTCTTAAAGATGCAAAATAAAGCCTTTTTTTACCTAAATCAAGGGCCATAACTGGGTTGTTACTTGTACGATTTGGCTGGTTTTACAACTTGTCCGAGTTTACACAAATATTAACAATCTGGTAAAGTTTGGTAAAGATCGGATGAAAAGGGAAGGCCCTATCGTCTTGAGGCAAAAGTTAACGACGGACGACGGACAACTCGCCATCCAGCAGAGCTAAAAACTATACTACTCAAAATTTGATAAGGATCACTTTTATTCTTCCATACTTTTATTCTTCCATATAATTTATTTGAAAATAATTTATAATAACGATATCAATTTCATTGATACTTCCAACAATTCCTCAATTTGAATCAAGGCATGAGATCACATGACCATACACTGCCCCAAATAATTTCATGTAAAATAGAAATAATGCTATTTATTTCAGCAAGAAATTTAGACAGCAAAAAAGTGATCCTTAGCAAATTTTGATTAGTATATATTGATCAATGTTTGTTTCAAATTGTCGATATGTGTATCTAGTTGAAGATCTAGACGGTCTGGCAGTATACTGATTCTCTGGGATTGCAACCAAGTATAATAATAAGAGCCTGTTAGTTAGTCTCCTGTGTTCTAATGTCTCCCAGTTTAGTGCATTGATCATATTGGTGACATTGTCTCTTTTACTATAATTGTTAGAAACATAACATGCTGATCTTCGTTGTACTCCCTCTAGCTTGTTGTTTGTTATGTTTATAGATCCAAGATGGCACTACAGTATTCGAATTTTGGGCGAACCAGTGATTTATATGCTGTATCCTTTGTCTTCAGAGTGGCTTTTCGAATGTTCCTTTCCAGCATTCCAAGCACTGAGTTGGCACTGTTTACTATTTTATTTATGCGAAAGTTCCACTTGAGATCCTCTGATATGATTAATCCGAGATATTTGGCTTCTGTGACTTTGAAGTTTTTGGATATTCATATAGCAGGGATTATAAGTCTTTCTTGTTTTAACTGGAAACATGGAATGTTACATTTGCCAATATTAAATTTCATTTTTTCAGGTGCGTTCCCAGTTTACCAACCTGTCCAGATCCTCCTGTAGACCTGGGATGGCCCTGTGTGGACTAATTGTATATTTTTTACTATGTATGGTTCTTAATACAATACAGTCATCGGCAAACAAACTTACTTTGCTGGTAGTGTTATGAGAACTATCATTAATGTATAATAAGAAAAGAATGGGATCCAATACACTGCCCTGAAAACAGAGACTCTTTGCGTTCTGTTACTCAGAAAACTTGATCTCGTTGAGTTTTATTTTTTATTTCATAAGTTTTGAGTTTGGCTAGCAGATGTTGATGGCTAACTATCAAATGCTTTCTTGCAGAAGTTTCACCAAAATTAATCACAATCTTCTTTATAGACATCTTACATCATACGCAAAATTGCGGGTCACTGTGACCTACTTTCGACGAAATATAGGTCACAACCGGTCTCGACTACAACATGCATTATCCACTGTTAATGGCATAAATATAAGTATGTAAGGAACGAATATACCTTGGGATTGACATTGGGGTTGGTCAAATAACAAATATGGACTTAATCATTAAAGGGCTCGACATTAATAGGTCTTGGCATTCTTATTTTGTTTATCCAATACTCAAGATGGCCGCCGTTGCAAATGAACATAGCCACAATCTTAACAAATCTTCTCCAGCACGGCAAGATAGATTTTGAGCAGAAACAAATAGAATTATCGCTGGCTACAGAACTGTCAAGTTTGTGTTTTTCGTCTTCGTAAAGTCAAAAGTGGAGTTCTCATGCTGATAGTCCTCTACTAAGTTTGTTAAAATGGTGATCCTAGGGTTAAATTTGGCCCCGTCCCGGGGGTCACAGTTTTATATAAAGTTATATATAAGAATCTTTAAAAACAATTTCTTTGAAACTACAAGAGCCAGACGTTTAACATTTTGCATTTACCGTAAGCTTATGGTCCTCTACAAAGTTTGTTTAACTCGAATTTGGCCCCACTCCAGGGTCATGTGTTTTCAAAAGATGTATATAGGGAAAAACCTTAAAAGATTTGCTTCTCTGAAACCAAAGGGATACACATGAACATACGGATACAACCAGCATCGGCATCGGACACCGTATGAACACATGGGAGCATATATCCTGGGTCATAACTTGAAAACCGCTGAGGTCTTCACCCTATAACCAATATGTACAGTTGAATATAAGGATACTACCATTCAACCAACATCAGCCTTGGGGTCTATCCGCACCCTGGGGACATAATCCCTAGGTGTTAACTTGGAAACTTTTGAGATCCCCGGTCTATAATCATATATACTGTTATTGGGCATGAACAGTTTGTTTGTATGTGGCTTTACGTCATTTTCAACACATGTACGGTTATATATGACGGTCGAATGTTTGTGGTGGAGGCAGACCACCCACGTTTTTCCGGGTAGAACCACTACTGTACACCTTCCCGAAATCCGCAAGAATCGTCACTTCCTCGCTTACAAGTCGAGCTCTCCGTGGGATACGAACCCCTGCGGTCAAAGGCGAGAAGATTTACGCGACGTCGTTAACCCCGCGGCCACGGAGACGCTTCTGGGCATGAACAGACGAATATAAACACGCTTCTGGGCATTTACTGACGGATACAAACATCTAACCACCATCAGCCACAGGGGCCGTCCCCACTCTGAGGACAAGGCCCATGGGTCATATCTTGGAAACTTTTGAGATCCCCTGTCTATAATCATATATACTGTTATTGGGCATGCACAGTTTGTTTGTATGTTGCTTTACGTCATTATTAACACATGTAAAGTTATATATGACGGTCGATTTTTTGTGGTGCAGGCAGACCACCTACTTTTTCCCGGGTAGAACCAGTACTGTACACCTTCCCGAAATCCGCAAGAATCGTCACTACCTCGCTTACAAGTCGAGCTCTCCGTGGGATACGAACCCCTGCGGTCAAAGGCGAGAAGGTTTACATGACGTCGTTAACCCCGCGGCCACGGAGACGCTTCTGGGCATGAACAGACGAATATAAACACGCTTCTGGGCATTAACTGACGGATACAAACATCTAACCACCATCAGCCACAGGGGCCGTCCCCACTCTGAGGACAAGGCCCATGGGTCATATCTTTGAAACCTTTGAGATTCTCACCCTGTAATCAGATATATAATTACTGTACACGAACAGACAGATACAATCATCCAACTAGCATCGGCCCCGGGTCTGTCCCCACTCCTGGGGACAATCGTTGGAAACGGTTGAAATCCCGACCCTATAACCATATATTATACACAGGGCATAAACAGACGGATAGAACCATCCAACCAGCATCGGCCCTGGGGTCTATTTCCAACCCTTCGGAAATATCTCCTGGGTCATAACTTCGAAACCGTTGAGATCCCCATCTTAGAAAGATACAATATACACTTATTGGGCCTGAACAATTTAAGACGGCCATCTTTACCAAACTTGGTAAATGTTGATGAAAGCTCATACAAGTTCGAAAAAGATAAATATCTGGTAATATACATACGAACGGCCGTGATTTAATGAAAAAAACATATTTTGCCGTGTCAACACGCTTAAGCACCTTTATTTTGCATTCGATCTTTATCAAACTTGCCTATAGTCTTCCCAAGAGAAAATAGATGGGATTCCGCCCGGATTCCAATACCCTGCCCGGGGGGAAGTATAAATATACCAGGATCACAATTCGGACACAAGTGGGATCTCGGTTGGGATGCAGGATCCCGGTCAGGATCTGAGTACTGTATACCACCCATCATCCGTAAAAATTGACACCTTCTCACCAGAACAATGAGGTCAAGTTGGTAGTACTCGAAGGTGTCATTGCACCATTGGTTTTTCAACTGAAATGAAAGGCTGTTAAAGCGACCCACACACACACACACACACGTACACGATTGGATACTAGGCATTCCGGACAATTATGTACGAGTATAGAATTAATTACTACTGAGTAATAGCCATTCCGGATCATCCATTCCGGACAAATATGTACGAGTATAGAATTAATTACTACTGAATAATAGCCATTCCGGACTAGATAAATAAAATAGGCAAATAGTTATTATGGACAAATGCTTATTTATCAAAAACATTGCTCACAAATCACAACCTATACATTTTACTTGTTAGCTGGCTTTCAGATATTGCGATCAAATACATAATGTGTTTTTAAAGTAATTAACGGATAACAGAAATTTCTGACATGTACAGACAGACATATGGGTATATAGTAATACTCGGGTATTTCGAACAATTAACAGATGAGTATGTATGAAGTATTAAAGTGTGGGTATTCTGAACAAATGCATGTGTATATAGTAATAACTAAGCATACATTCCGGACAAGTGTGTAATATTTTAAGTACATAATAAATCGGAAAATATACAGTGTTCTGTAATATTGGAGTATAGGTTTTTGGACATACACCTATTTATTAATACTGGCTGATACTAATGTATGTAAGATGTATGTACGATTACTTTATCTGTGTATTCGCCGACTAATTGACACGTCCTTTACAATTTAAGTCATCGATGCCAAACATTTTGCAAAACAATACCAGCTCTTTTATCAAGTTACTACCATACGAACTATCATGATGTATAGTTTTATATTTTGTAACAGAGCACGTAGTCAGCAAAGCAAAACTACACCACTGACATATAATATATAAACTTAGTATGTACATACTTGTAAATCATGTCAGAGCCAGTGAAACGAATTTTGCAACTCAAAGCTACTCTTGGAATATTTGCAGGAACCGGAGGAGATAACAAATTCGAGTGTCAACCGTGTAGCGTAAATAGAAAGAATGTACAAGCTGTTGGATATTGTGAAAACTGTAAATGTAATTTGTGTAAGACTTGTTTTGATTCTCACTGTGTTCCTTTACCAACACGAAACCATGTTTTACTTGACGATATCAGGATGCAAACACACCAACCGTTGTCCAATGTAACAGACATAATATACAGCGATAAATGCGCTACACATGAAGGAAATGTAATAGATTTTTTCTGCAGTACTCATGAGCGCCTTGCGTGTACTCAATGCTTGACGGATAAACACAACACTTGTACCAAAGTTGTACGTCTACCGTTAAAGATAAAAAATCTCCAAGAGTATAACGACATAATGCATGGTTTAAGAAAACTCCAACAACGGTGTAACGGTAACACAAAGACATCAGAACAAAATATTATCGAATCTGCAGCTCATTACTCTCAAGCAATACATGATATAACTATTTTCCGAAAAGAAATAAATAACTACTTTGATAGAATTGAAAACGAAATTGCAAGAGAAGCACGTAAACTTAAAGAAGAAGAGGAAGCAGTCATGCAATCAATAATTGAAGTTAATGGTACCATCGTAAACATAATTCAAACTATGACATCTTCACTGAATACGCTTTTGAAAACAAAGAAAGCGGAGGATATGTTCATTGCAACAAAGAAAGTAAAGGACGAACTTAAAGTGTTGGAGGAATGCGTCGAATATCTCGAGAATGATAATCACATTACAATATATAAGTTCGTGCCGGACAATCAACTAAACGATGTGTTAAGGAAAACAAATGCATTCGGAAAACTGACGTCAATTAACCAGTTCATCAAATGTACAGTTACGCATTCTGGGGATATAAACATAAACACGTGCTCACCGTTTCCAAAAAAGAGTTGGATAACTGGAACCACCGTCCTTTCAGATGGTCAACTTGCTATTGTCGATCACACAAAACAGTCAGTGAAGTTAATGGACACGACAAGAATGAAGATTATCATTAACTTTAATCTGAGCTCAGCACCATGGGATATCGTAGAAACTACCAAAGACCAACTCGCAATAACTGTACCAAATGAAAGGAAAATTCAGTTTGTGTCTGTATCCAGAAAGCCAAATGTGAAACTTGCATTAAATGGAACAATCAAAGTTCATGGAAAGTGCAAAGGCATTGCTTATAGTGAGACACGACTGGCGATAACGTTAACTGAGCCTAGCAGCGTGAAGATCATTGACATGGACGGCAGGATTCTATATTCTGTAACTACGGATACAGAGGGTATTCATCTCTTTAGTGAGCCAGATCACTTAGCATTCAGTGCTAAACACAACACGATCTACGTTGCGGACTCCGGCAACCACAAGGTGATAAATTTGACGCTAGATGGTAAAGTTAAAGGCATATACAAAGACAAACTGTGGTGCCCCACAGGAGTCGTCGTTGCCAGAGACGGGACCGTGTTAGTTTGTGGACGTCTTTCGCAACCAATTTATCAGTTGACACCAGACTGTAGAAAGTTACGTGAAATACTGGGCGACAATGGTGGCATACGTTCACCAGAATCGTTAGCATACTGCAGCAAGCAAGATAAACTATTCATCGGAATGAATTACACCACTACAGTTAAAGTTCTTCAGCTCGAGTATGAAGAAACACAACAGATTGTCGAACTCTAAATTTTAAAAATAGGAAAGGGATTTTTAATGTATTGATCACGTGATGTCTCCCAGTCGTGATTACCCATGTCGTAAAAGCACACATTTAAGTTAATGTGTGGATCGTCATCGCGTGTTAGGCAGGGTAGAAAAATACTTGTGTTTCTGGTTACCCGACCGTCCCTATTTTTTGGCACCGACCCTACAGTTTTTTATCATAAAAAAAAAAAATTAAAAATTTAAAAAAAAAGAAAAAAAAGAAGATGCCTACCTACCGACCCTATTTTTTTAGAGCATGCAATAGGAAACACACCTATTTTTTTGTTTGGCCTTACTATATTTAACTTATAAATCGGCTACTGTGCAGCTTCTTCTATTTTTTAATTTTCTAACGTACTTAAAATGTTAAGATGGTCGCCAAAATGAGAAAAGCATGATAAACAGCATCATGTATTATATATAAGGCCGGGTAGAAAAATACTTGTGTTTCTGGTTACCCGATCGTCCCTATTTTTTGGCGCCGACCCTACAGTTTTTTATCATAAAAAAAAAAAGAAAATTAAAGAATTAAAAAAAAAAGAAAAAAAGAAAAGATTTCCGTGTTATTTGTTGAAAACAAACATGTTTTAAGTATTCTTGAATTAAAACTTAATTAAGCCCCTAGCAAAGATGCTAAATATATTAAAATAGAATCCGATTAGTTTTGACATCCATGAAAAAAAAAAAAGAAAAAAGAAAAAGAAAAGAAAAATAATACCTACCTACCTACCCTAATTTTTTCAACCGAGTAACCAGAAACATAGGTATTTTTCTATCTGGCCTTAGTATTATATGACTAAACGTACGTTATCATTTGTATTGTGACGTTGACGATAACATTACAACCTTGAATGAACTAGTTTGTATATACCAAAGTAAAATACCACAGGTGTGCAGTTTAGTTCTCTGTATTCATGTACGGTATTTCTTCTTTCAAGTGATCTATTTAAATTGTTTATCGCATATATCAGTACATGTATATGGATTACCTGTGAACAAGTGTCTTTATCAAATGATCATTGGCTCTATTATTTAGTATGTAGTTATTATGGTCCAAATTATTAAAATAATAGGTATAATAGAAATATGTTCAGCTTAATTAAAATAATTTCATATTAATAATATATTTCATCTAATAGTGATTGTTCGCGAGCAAGTATGTCGAAATCAAACAAAACAAAGCCATAAGTCCATTTAACTTACCTGTTCTATGACAAAGCCGAGATTTCAATCGCGGTAAATGTATGTTTAAACATGATTTTATTTTGTTTCTTGGTGGAGGCATGTCTGATGGGAAACTTCATCTTTCATCTCACCTCCCTCTGGGGTTGTTCGATTGGTGACCTTGAGTTCAACAGATCAGGCTCCTGCGCGGAGTCAACATTTTAAATAGTCATATTGATGGGAAATCTTTAAAGATTTTTCTTCTCTGAAACTACACACACGAGAGACCGACTATTTAGCACGTAGCATGTAGCTTATGTTCCTCTACCCAATGTATTCAAATAGTGATCCTAGTGTCAAATGTTATCCCTCCCCGCACAGGCTTTCATTACAATAGTATAGAGGAAGGTAGAGAGAAGAAGAGATTGTGTTGGAGTATATGTATATAGTAGTGAAATATAGAAAAAGGGATAGAGGAGAAGAGATAGTGTTATAGTATATGTATATAGTTAAATAGAGAAAGGCTAGAGGAGAAGAAGAGATAGTGTTATAGTATATGTATATAGTTAAATAGAGAAAGGATAGAGGAGAAGAAGAGATAGTGTTATAGTATATGTATATAGTTAAATAGAGAAAGGCTAGAGGAGAAGACGAGATAATGTTATAGTATATGTATATAGTTAAATAGAGAAAGGATAGAGGAGAAGCAGAGATGGATAGAGGAGAAGAAGAGATAATGTTATAGTATATGTCTATAGTTGAATAGAGAAAGGATAGAGGAAAAGAAGAGATAATGTTATAGTATATGTATATAGTTAAATAGAGTAAGGATAGAGGAGAAGAAGAGATAATGTTATAGTATATGTCTATAGTTGAATAGAGAAAGGATAGAGGAAAAGAAGAGATAATGTTATAGTATATGTATATAGTTAAATAGAGTAAGGATAGAGGAGAAGAAGAGATAATGTTATAGTATATGTATATAGTTAAATAGAGAAAGGACAGAGGAGAAAAAGAGATAGTGTTATAGTGTATGTATATAGTTAAATAGAGAAAGGATAGAGGAGAAGAAGCGATACTGTTATAGTATATAGAGAAAGGATAGAGGAGAAGAAGAGATAATGTTATAGTATATGTATATAGTTAAATAGAGAAAGGATAGAGGAAAAGAAGCGATAATGTTATAGTATATGTATATAGTTAACTATAGAAAGGACAGAGGAGAAGAAGCGATAGTGTTATAGTATATGTATATAGTTAAATAGAGAAAAGATAGAGGAGAAGAAGATATAATGTTATAGTATATGTATATAGTTAACTATAGAAAGGATAGAGGAGAAGAAGAGATAGTGTTATAGTATATGTATATAGTTAAACAGAGAAAAGATAGAGGAGAAGAAGAGATAATGTTATAGTATATGTATATAGTTAACTATAGAAAGGACAGAGGAGAAGAAGAGATAGTGTTATAGTATATGTATATAGTTAAATAGAGAAAAGATAGAGGAGAAGAAGAGATAATGTTATAGTATATGTATATAGTTAACTATAGAAAGGATAGAGGAGAAGAAGAGATAAAGATATAAAGACACGGATTTGTATATTACTGTTATTGTTTTGAGAGGTTAATTAATCGTAACGAACAGTCCCATTTAAAATTCGTGTCACAAGATGGAGTCGCTTAACAAAGGAAAAATTATTGCAAAATCAAAAAGACAACAGGTATCAAATCTTATATGTAAAACAGTCAAAACACAAACAGACATTCCAACTACCCAAACATAGAGAGATGGAAGAAAAATTGTTGAGTTACAGTTTTTAGCAGAGGGACTGGGTGCGTGCGTTTCTTGCAAAAAAGAAATACATTTCGAGGGTTTAACGAAAAACTATTGTAACTCACATTTAGAATTTTTTTCAGGAGAAGCAAAAAACGTCTTATTTTCATCATAAATGCATTTAATAACTTTATTCTCTGGCATGTAATAAGAAATTGTATTCATTTATGATTCGGGAAGAAAAGCAATAATTCATGCTATTTTGTATGAGATATTTAAGAAATATTGACTTACAATAGTTTCGCGCTAAAAAATTGTGATGTAAATGAAATTTTTCAGAGCGAAACTATTGTAACTAACATTTTTTAGCAGTTATTGATATTTTTGTGTGTTTTTTTTCAGATTTTTAAAAAACAAAACAACTACATACTTCAGTGAAAACTACTGGACAGTATAGTTTTAGGCAGTACATTTGTATGTAAAGGATCATTTTGGACAAACCTAAGTATGGTAAGCAACCGAAATCCCTTCAGTTCTTGTTATCTTTATTTTAAGTTTAGTTTCTCAATTGAAACATACAGCAGTTATCATTATCTTTCTTTTACATAAGTATTATTAAATCGTTTCCCTCTTCATTTAGTTAAATGAGAACTACTTTGACTTTATAATTTTTTATGCGAAACTATTGTAAGTCAATATTATTTTAAATAACTGATTTTTAAACAAACGATACATCTAAATATGCTATAGACAGTATTTTTATAGACAATACTTGTTATAAAGATCATTTAATGTAGCAAAGTCACACAATTCAGACAAGCTGAAGATAATAACACTTATATGGAGTGCAATATCATTTTTGTGGCGATTAGCTTATTGCAGGGAAAATATAAAATAGAGTCTTAGTTGCAACTGCAGAGTGCTGCATATATTATAAAAAAATTGCAAAATGATTTAAACCTGTCCTGGATATAACCATTCACTTGAAGAGGCACATGGCAATCTTGATGTATTTAAAATCGTTATTTTTAATTGTCGATTATATTACACCAACACCATCAAAGCAATTGTTTTTACATACTATTAATTGTCGATTATGTTACACAAACAACATATTTAAACCCTATGATAGAATAAAGAAGGTAGTAGTGGCATACTTAACTTAGGTTAATCTAATCTGTAAATATAAGCTCATGCAGAAGTCAGACCCTGAATGTTGCTTGTTGCAGTCTTTAAACAAACTAACATACACATTATAAGAAGAAACTTGACCTAGTAGATTGCTGTCTGTAATAAACTTCTAAAAATCATCTTATAAAAAGAAACCTTATCTTGAAGTTTGCCACCTTTAAAAAGGCCCCGTTCTATGAAGCAACTTACGACAACTTTGATCGTAAGTTATTTTTTTAAATTCTTTACTTTGATTTACAACTCAGAAATGAAAGCGATTTCATTTCATTTTGTTATACAATTGATATTTCAGCACATAATCCACACATAATTGTCTACGTTGACAGCTTAGGTGTTTTAAAATTTGAGACTTATCGTAAGATGTTTAATAAAACGGGACCCTGACCTTGAATGTTGTCCCATAATACCAGCCTACACATACATTTAATGTAGAAACCTGACCCTGATTATTGTCCCATAATACACGCCTATAAATACCATACATGCATTTAATGTAGGAAACCTGACCCTGAATATTGTCCCGTAATACACGCCTATACATACCATATATACATTTAATGTAGAAACCTGACCTTGACTATTGTCCCGTAATACAAGCCCATACATACCATACATACATATAATGTAGAAACCTGACCTTGACTATTGTCCTGTAATGCAAGCCCATACATACCATACATACATCTAATGTAGAAACCTGAACCTGACTATTGTCCTTTAACACAGGCCCATACGTATTGCTTATGTACAAACCTGACCCTGACTATTGTCCCATAATATAATCCCATACATATACCTTATGTACAAACCGGACACTGGATATTGTCCCGTAATACAAGCCAATACATATACCTAATGTACAACCCTGACCTTAGATATTGTCCTTTAGTACAGGACCATATTTATACCTTATGTACAAACCTGACCATGGATATTGTCCCGTAATACAAACCCATATATATACCTAATGTACAAATTGTCCTTAAATACTGGACCATATATATACCTTGTCCTTAAATACTGGACCATATATACACCTTATGTACAAACCTGACCCTGACTATTGTCCAGTAATATAATCCCATACATATACCTTATGTACAAACCGGACACTGCCTATTGTCCCGTAATACAAGCCCATACATATACCTAATGTACAACCCTGACCTTAGATATTGTCCTTTAGTACAGGACCATATATATACCTTATGTATAAACCTGACCATGGATATTGTCCCGTAATACAAACCCATATATATACCTTATGTACAAATTGTCCTTAAATACTGGACCATATATATACCTTGTCCTTAAATACTGGACCATATATATACCTTATGTACAAACCTGACCCAGGATATTGTCCCGTAATACAAGCCCATACATATACGTAATGTACAAACCTTACCCTAGATATTGTCCTTTAATACAGGTCCATATATAGATATACCTTATGAACAAACCTTAAAGTAATGTAAAGTAAAGTGATGTTCTTTAATACAGGACAATATATGTACAAACCTGACCCAGACTATTGTCTCTTTTTTTAAAGCCCATACATATATATAATGTACAATCCTAATCCTCGATATTGTCCCGTAATACAAGCCAATATATATACCTAATGTACAAACCTGACCCTGGATACTGTACCGTAATACAAGCCCATACATATACATAATGTACAAACCTGACCATGGATATTGTCCCGTAATACAAGCCCATATATAAACCTAATGTACAAACCTGACCGTAGATATTTCCCGTAATACTATAGGTTATTGCATTTGTATGGCTACATATTACTTAGCACGAGTTGTTTTCGCAAAGGACGACGAGCTTGCGACGTCCTGCGCCAAAACAACGAGTTCCAAGTAATATTTAGCCATACAAATGCAATAACCTTTTTATTGTATACTTTCATATTGTTTTTGATCAATGTTAGTTGTATGACTATTACTTTTCATTGTATTTGTGTTATTTTTATAGCTTTTGATGGAATTCCTATCTTGCCATTCAGTTTCATTTTGTGTGGATGATTATTTTGCGCGAAAACGACGTCGACGTCGGATGACCTCATTAAAAACATCAAGCGATTTTCTGAAGTTTGTTTACCATTCGATAACGTTAAAAACAGTGGGTGAGTGACCATTTGAATTATTTTATCATTTTTTGCCATAAAAGGTTGAAAAAAAAACTCGTATTTTTTGTTGACACTATAGGAAGGATTCCGTTATTTTATTTGAAAGTAGTTCCTTATTTCAATTTCGCGGCTCTTAGCAAGCACGAGCAAAAGTTCCCGTGCAATATCAATGCGTGCAATATCGTAGA
Organism: Cyrtodaria siliqua; assembly: GCA_037043455.1. NCBI lineage: Eukaryota > Metazoa > Mollusca > Bivalvia > Adapedonta > Hiatellidae > Cyrtodaria > Cyrtodaria siliqua. The sequence continues at coordinate 34,498 of JAWPHD010009587.1, read as the reverse complement.
ATATTGCACGCTTAGCTCAATGCAAACTAAACGGGACAATATGAAAGTATACAATAAAAGCCCATATATAAACCTAATGTACAAACCTGACCGTAGCTATTGTCCCGTAATACAAGCCAATATATATACCTAATGTAAAAACCTGACCTGGATATTGTCCCGTAATACAAGCCCATATATATATACCTAATGTAAAAACCTGACCCTAGATATTGTCCTTTAATACATGCCCGTATATATACCTTATGTACACACCCGACCCTGGATATAATGCCTTAATACAAGCCCATACATATATACCTTATGTACAAACCCGACCCTGAATATTGTCCCTTAAAACAATCCCATAGTATACCTAATGTACAAACCTGACCATAGATATTGTCTTTTAATACAGGCTAATATATATACCTTATGTACAAACCTGACCCTGGATATCGTTCCGTAATACAAGCCCATATATATATATATACCTAACGTAGACACTTGACCCTGACTGTTGTCACTTAATACAAGCCCATACGTACACCTAATGCAAAAACCGGACCTTGACTATTGTCCCAAAATAAAAGCCCATACATAAACAATGTGTACAAACCTGACCCTGGATGTTGTCTCTTAATATAAGCCCGTGCATATACATTATGTGCAAACCGGACCCTGGCTACAAGCCCATGCATGCATCTAATGTACACACCTGACCCTGGATATTGTCTCTTAATACAAGCCCGTACATATACCGTTTGTACAACCAGGACTAATGTCCCTTAAAACAATCCATGCATATACCTAAGCTACAAATCTGACTCTGGATATTGTCCTGTAATACAGGACCATATATACGACTTATGTATAAACCTGACCCTGGATATTGTCTCTTAATAAAAGCCCATACATATACCTAATGTACAAACCTGACCCTGAATATTGTCCTTTAATACAGGCCCATATATATATGTTATGTACAAACCTGACCCTGGATATTGTCCCATAATACAAGCCCATACGTATTACTTATGTACAAACCTGACCCTGGATATTATCTCGTAATACAACCCCATACATATATCTAAAGTAGAAACCTGACCCTAACTATTGTCTCGTAATACAAGTCCATACAAGTACCAACTACTTAATACAAGCCCATAAATATACATAATGTACTAACCTGACCCTGAATAGTGGCCTTTAATACAGGTCCATACATAAACCTTTTGAACAAACCTGACCCTCGATATTGTCTCTTAATACAAGCCCGTACATATACCTTATGTACAACCCGGACCCTGACTATTTCCCCTTAATACAAGCACATGCATATACCTAATGTACAAACCTGACCCTCGATATTATCTCTTAATAAAGGCCCATACACATACCTAATGTACAAACCTAACCCTGAATAGTGTCCGTTAATACAGGTCCATATATATACGTTATGTACAAACCTGACCCTGGATATTGTCCTATAATACAAGCCCATACATATTACTTATGTACAAACCTGACCCTGGATATTGTCCCGTAATGCAACCCCATACATATATCGAATGTATACACCTGACCCTGGATATTGTCCCTTAATACAAGTCCATACATATACCTAATGTACAAACCTGACTGTGAATACAAGCCCATACATATACCTAATGTATAAACCTGACCCTGGATATTTAACAGATAATGTATTGTGCTGAGGTCCATATGCAAGTTTATGGACTGGGCAGTCAGACCTAGAATGTTATATGGACCGAAGCGAAGCTGAGGTCCATATAACGTTCTAGGTCTGACTGCCCAGTCCATAAACTTCATATGGACCTCAGCACTATACATTATTTGTTATATTATACCGAATCTGACCAACAAATTAAATCAATACGTTTTATGATTTATTTTGACGTCGTTTTTTTCACACGTCCGTTAATATAGCTATCGGACCGGGCGCCCGGTCAATATGCAACTTTATGGACCGGATGACGTCACATTAAACAAAGAATGGAATATGCAAATGAGGTATAATATTCTCTCTTAATACAAGCCCACGCATGTACCAAACGTACAAACCTGACCCCAGATATTGTCCTTTAAAACAGGCCCATATATACGACTTATGTATAAACCTGACTCTGGATATTGTCTTGATTAAAGGCCATACGTATTACTTATATTTACAACTTCCGGTTTTACGACAATTATTACTTACTATGGCAGCCTAAATATGTTTTTTAAGAACAATAGCGCAATAGTTAATGACAAACACAAAGTAGTTGTTTTATAAAGTTCTAAATTGTTTCAATTCCGTCAATGAGATCTTGTTTGTCCGGGTACGTTTCTGTATATTTTGGGGCTGTTCTGGAATTCAAAGATTTTCGGGTACGTTTCTGCAGTATCCGATACGACAATGACCCCATCAGCTCCACTGCCATCCAACCAGTCACCTAGTGTTTGCATAGCTGCTATTTTAGTATGTAGACCTCCAAACATCACAACAAGGTGGTATTCATCATAGGTGGCAGGCCAATTCCATAGGATTTGCTTTCTATAGATATTGATTAGAGGTTGATCACAGGCTATAACAACAGTTTGTCCTGGGACCAGGTGTTGAACCGCATCTTGTACAACATTCAAAGAATGGCGTATCATTGCCACCGACAATGCTTGATTTTGGCATAAAGGTAACAATGAAGTGATATCTACCGGTTTATTTCTGTTGTTTTGCGTATGTTTAAATATAGTATTATAGTATTGGTGCACTATATTCATGAGTGGTTAGTAATAATCAGTGCTCACAATGGCCATTTTCAAATAATTTAGTTTAGAAAATAATAGCCAACTTTGACGCGTCGGATGAGGCGGGTCCGTCGTAAGCTAGTTTATTTTCACTGATTATTAAGGAATGTATTTGCTGCAGTGGCTGTATATGTGACTGGATTGCAAAGGTACAGTACTATGTAATAAACAATGAGACCACTTACATAAACAAATAATTGACGTGTTCGGTTTCTGGGTTGAACTGATGAACTGGGAGTGGGATATGCGATTCTTACAATTTAATTGTAAAATCTCATAATACGAGAGAAACTCATATATTGTGTATAGTTTGTGATACCGAGCAGAGCTCGGCCGGCGCAGCCGGTCGACGATGATCGGCTAATGGTAACACATGTGCAAGTTTTGAAATCGTACCTGGCTGGGCAAAAAAACTGTGTCGCACCGGAAGCGCCGCCATTGATGAAATTGTGTTCGGCAATTTCGGAATTTTTCCTGAAATCATCAGGCGATCAGTCCGTTTCACTTGGACGATTGTCTTTTTTCATAGTTTGATAAACTCTTATTCGGAGTATTCGTGCTAGTTCGGCTAATCCCGTCATTCTTAGGGATATTAACGAGTAGTTACGAATGAAGCGATATTTATTAAAAGAATGCTTATCATTAGCAGTTGTTTTATTATTTGGTTGTCAAAATTAAACTAACCTCCATTAAACCAATGTTTATATCTCTGTTTACAACAAAGAAAAACACAATCGTGATAACTCGACCAATCCCGTCATTTTTCGGGACCACGATGTGATGACGTCAATGACAGAGAACTGACAGCTGTCAAAACCGTCAGAATATATTTTTTAATTTGTGCATAGAAAGATCTCTCTCTTGAATTCAGTTCATCGTAGGGTAAGTCCAAGTGACCTTCACGCACACATTGCTTTTCTGTTTAAAAATAGTGAACTGACAGGAGAAAAAACTTCCGAGTTCAGCCTTCAAGTTTGTCCCACTTATATTAACAATGCTCCATTCAACAAATACAATGTGCCTGGTGATGGTGACTGCTTTTTTCATTGCCTATGTCTGAGCATCACTGGAAAAGTAAATATGTTCAGACAATATAGGAATGAATGAATGAATGAATGAATGAATGACTGAATGAATGGTGTTTTACGGCACGTCGACAAGACAATATAGGAGAAATATATGCTCTTATATTGCTGATAACAGGGCTGACATGGAGGAGTTAGTCCAAATTTACCACTGTCCTGACATGACCAAACTTTAATAGAGAGGGAAATGATAAATGGTCATGGGTGGGCCACAGCTTGTGAGATTGAAACTGTCTACCATTTTAGGCTACAACATCAATGTACACATGAGTTTTACGCATCAAAATGGTGCAGAGCAATATCACATGTATTCTTTTTCAACCAATGAAGGAGAATTGTCATGTACAGCCATTGACTTTCTTTTGAACAATGAACAGTTTCAAGTTCTAATGACGCTGATAGTAGTAAAAGTAACAAGCGAATATCACCCAACGAAAACACGCATGGCAATAAGAGCAAACATAATTCAGAAAATTATATTAATACATCATATACTGAACCAAGTAAGGACTCAAATTCCAACTCTAATATAACCAGTGACAACCAATCTTTATGTAGGAAACTAGGAATCAATCATGAAAAACCTCTTGAAAACGAAACACAGTCAGAATCAAAGAAAATGGACATGAGAAATAACCGGGGAAAAAAGGTATATTACCAAAACATATCAAATAAATGACATACCAGAAGCTGCACCATTACAGAAAGATGAAACTTTCAACCTTGCTATGGATGCTATATTTGCCTTTGAAATAGAACAGATGTCGTACATGTTTTCTAAATGCAAAATTTGTCTAGAAAGAAGAACTGAAATGAAAATGTTCAATGACACTGTTTGTAGTCGCTGCCAAAAAGATATGTCTGATACAAAAATATTCTCTCTGGAAAAAAATTCGAACCCAGGAAAGGTGCCTCTTGAGTTGAAAGAGTAAATATAAGATAATTTTCAAAATTTGACTCTAAAAAAAATCACACTGTAAATACCTTAACTTTTACAATAAACTTGGTTGAACATCTATGATAAAGACGAAGCGTCTCCGTGGTCGAATGGTTAAGGCGTTGCATTCTAAACCTTCACCTCTCATCGCTGCGGGTTGGAATTCCCCTGGGAGCTCGACTTGTAAGTGAGAGAATGTCGATTCTTACGGATGGCGGGATGTGTACAGTACTGGTTCTACCCAGGAAAAGTGGGTGGATGCCTCCAACACAAAAAAAATGGACCGTCATACTAGTATATAACCTTACATGTGTTGAAAATGACGTAAAACACCACACAAACAAACAAACTATGATAAAGATCGAGTTTGAGTTTACCACCTACCACAATTTAGAGGTGTTATGTCATTGCTTGGTCAGCTGATTTTGATGATCGAAATTACAAATAGTCAATTAATTTACTCATATGTTTCGGTGTTTTTTAACACGACGGTTTATGTAATTCATTTACATTTTCAATAGTTATGGTAAAAAACATGTAATTTTATTTCTCAGACCATTTTAAAGAAACTTCAATCAGCCAATGTCCATCCAACAGGGGTAGCGTGCACATCGCGATGGATGCGCAAGTTATCATTATTATACATATAGACAATAATGACAACTTGGCGGATGACCCCTGGTATGCTATCCATTTTTTGCATATCAGAGATATTTCAGGACTTGATATGCTGTCATTGACAAGAAATTTAAGATAGGTAAGTATTTTATCACAACAATATAGCATATTTATTAAAGGGAATGTAGCGCCACAGCCAAACATCTTTATAATTGAGAGTTCTGAAAAAAATGAATAAAGGTGAAAGAATTATCAAAATTGGATAGTAAACAAAGAAGATATGATCATTTGAAGTTTCTGTTGAAACGGATATGGAAGCTGCCATTTTGAGAGCTATGACATCACGGTTCTAAATGACCATATATGGAATATTTATAAATATGAAAATTTACCGATTTATAGGGGGAAAATGACAGCAACTATATGAAAAATATGTAATACTTAATGCCAATAATGTTTTATATGACCAGTAATAAAATTCTTCATTTGCAGTGATTTTCTTCATTTTAAATGATATTTATCAATATTCCATATATGATAATATGGAACTATGATGTCATATTTTAAAAATGGCGGCTCCCATATTCGTTTTAGAACAACCTTTAAATGGTCATATTTTTTTTGTTTATCATCCGATTTTGACAATTCTTTCACCTTTTTCCAAGTTATTCAGAACTCTCAATAACAGAGCTTGTTTGGCTGTGTCGCTACATTTCCTTTAAGACTAAAATATTTGGTTTACATGTTAAATTTTACATGCGATCCGGTATATCATGTAAGTATTAATTTTAAGAGCTCTGCTCGGTCTTAGGCAGTGCCTTAAATTCATATTATTTTTTATTAAACAGATGAATCAATACATGCACAACAATAAACGCACAACAACAAAAAACGTTCATGTTTACCTATATATCTATGTCGACCGCCATTTTGAATGTCTGCGGTCACGTGACTAACATGCGATTCAAAGCATGCCTAAAGAAATGAGTTCTTTTGTAAATATAACATATTTTAACAATAAATCAATCGGTAATGCTACTTATAACTTATAATTGTAATCAAAAGAAAACCAAAATATATATATATATATATAAAGAAAAAGAATGGTCACATGGTGTACTGAACAATTATTATAATTATGTAAGAACAAATTTCTTTAAACTATTCTAATAATTAATATCAATGATTGCAAATATGCAATTTATGTAGAAAAGCTAACGGGTCGTCACCACATGTTTTAAGATTCCAGTGGGTCCCTTTAAAGTTGTGTGTAAAAGGGTTTGGGGTTGGAGGTGGTAGGTGTCAGCTATATCCCTCTAATCGAAAAGGAATTACACTGTTCTGTCAACTACAAAATCTCACCAACAGTGTATGTTGTATTTTGACACCTTCCTGTGATATGTCAGGAATGTTTACCTAAATCAATGACCAGTGTGTACAAATAAAACGCTTAAATTATAATCGAGATTTAATCAGGATTCTTCCTATAAAGCGCATTCATACATACATATGATTTAGATGGAACGCTTTGGGGGTATTATTACCAGTTTTATCAGACACTACCCCTGCGGGTTCGAATCCCACTTGGAGCTCAACTTGTCAGTGAAAAAGTGTGGATTATACGGTACTGTTGTTTTCCCTGAAAAAATGGGGTGGTCTGCCTCCACCGCCTAAAAAGTGCTAAAATGACGTAAAACACCATTCAAAATAAAAAAAAATATCTATCAGAAACTAAAACAGTGCCGTTTATCTGTCAAACTGAAGTATTGGTAGTTGATTGGATTTCACTAATTAAATGAACAGAGTGTAAACTTCATTTGAAAATATCACATATAGCATTAAAAACCACTGGATGAACGTAAATATGGTTTTATCTTATAATTGTTATCACATTTCTTTGATTAATTTTACTATTACACTTACGTTTTGAGCAGCAATGGTACACACATTGCATTTTACTATTATAATGAAGAGTTTTACATTAAATTTTCCAAGATTTTTTTTTTTTATTGTTATTATATATATTTAAAGTCAGTAGGTGAATTTTCAGGATTTTTGGCGGTCATATTGTGTTTTTTTTGCTTGGTCCTATAACCAGAAATGTTTGATTTGATGTAATCTCATGCTTTTTAACCCCAAGCAAAGTGCACACAATTCATTCAATATATTGTATGAAGAAGCTCCACTATACACACGTGAGCAATTTGCACATTCCTCTGGCGGTGTCTAATAAAACATCATAATGTGTTTCATATTAATTGTACATATTCATCTAACTAGGCCCCTGGTCCTTTGATTTAATGAAGTAGTTTGGCTTGTAGAAATATAAACGACTTGGGTAGTTCTTAGTTTTTCAGCCAGTAGAGCTATGGGATGGCGAGTTGTCCGTCGCCCGTCGTACGTTGTCCGCCCGTCGTCCCTCCGTCCGTTAACTTTTGCCTTGTTAACACGATAAGGCCTTCATTTTTCATCCGATCTTTTTCAAACTTTTACCAGATTGTTGATATCAATGAAAGCTCAGACGAGTTCGAATACCAGCCAGTTCGAACCGGTAACACCGGAGTTATGACCCTCTATTTAGTTAAAATTGACATATTTTGCCTCGTTAACAAGATAGGGCCTTCATTATTTATCCGATATTTACCAAACTGTACAAGGTTATTGATATCAACGAAAGGTTGGACGAGTTTGAAAACCAGCCAGATCGGATCATTAACACCGGAGTTATGGCCCTTTATTTTCTGAAATATGTTATAATTCGGCCTCGTTAAGAAGATAGGGATTTCATTTTTCATCCAATCTTTTTCAAACTTTGCAAGCTTTTTGATAGCAATAAAGGCTCGGACGAGTTCAAAAACCAGCCAGATCGGACTATTTACACAGGAGTTATGGCCCTTGATTTTCTGAAATATGCTATAATTTGGCTTCGTTATCACGATAGGGCCTTCATTGTTCATCCGATCTTTTTCAAACTTTACCGGATTGTTGATATCAATGAAACTCAGACGAGTTCAAAAACCAGCCAGATCGGACCAGTAACACTGGAGTTATGGCCCCTGATTTTGTTTACATATGCAATGTGCTATATTGGGAACTTGGGTCAAACTCATGGTTTCCTCTCAATAACTTTTGTTAGGAATGAGGTATTGCAATGAAACGTAGCTTATATGGAGAGGAAGGTTGGGATTGCATTTCGGGCCACAGGGGCAACCATTAGGTGGTCCAGCCTTAATTCCAATAAGCTATAGGAAAACTAATATTAGCACGATCATATAATGGATATTTCGAAAATAAAACGGATTTAAAAACATTTTTTATTGAAAAAATGCGATAATCTTTTATGAAATTACCTATTAAATGTTTTAATTTTACAATATGCAAACGTTTTAAGCCGAAATTAGGGTTTTATTTCATGCACAGACAACCCCGTTTTTGCTTCTTCGAGAAGGGGTTGGCTGAGGTATAAAAGTTAATACTCGGACTACGTAATGTGGTCAAGGTCGTTGTTACTAAAAATAGAAAATGGTTTCGCTCAATAATTTATGTTTGGAGTGAGGTATTGTGCTATATTTGTAGCTTATTTGGAAAGGAAGGTTGGGGTTGCAACTGAGGTCACTTCATTCAAGGTCAAGTTCACTGTTACTAAAAATAGAAAAATGAACTTTTGTTAGGAGTGAGGTATCGCAATGCAACTTGCAGGGTATGTAGCGGGTTGGATCGAGGTCTGGGATTGTATTCGGGGCCACTGGGGGTCAAAGTCACTTTACTAAAAATAGAAAAAATGGTTTCTGCTTCGTAACTTTTGTTATTCACGTTGGATTTTTACCAAACTTCAACAGACTGTTCCTTCTATGCATCTAACATCATGTACACAATTTTGGGTCGCTGTGACCTACTTATTACGAAATATAGGTCATATTTGGTCTCCGCTTCGACATGCGTATCTTGCTTCTTTCTTGATGCATTTTACACCAAACTTCACCAGAACATCTAACATGATGTGCAAAAGTTCGTGTCGTTGTGATTAACCTTTTGACGAAATTCAGGTCAAGTTCGGTCTCTGCTACGACATGGTTATCTTGCTTCTTTTTTGCAGGATTTTCACCAAACTTCACCAGAATGTTCCTTATATGAATCTAACAGCATGTGCTTAATTTCGGGTCACGGCGACCTACTTGTCTCCGCTACGACATGCGTATCTTACTTATTTCTAGCCGGATTTTCACCAAACTTCACCAAAACGTTCCTGATATGCATCTAACATCATGTGCATAATTTTGGATCACTGTGACATATTTTTGATGAAATATGGGTCATGTCCGGTCTTGCTACGACATGCGTATCTTGCTTCTTTCTCATATATTTCGCCAAACTTCACCCGAATGTTGCTTATATGCATCTAACATTATTTGCGGGGTTTCGGGTCGATGTGACCTACTTTCCACACAATATAGGTCACGTACGGTCTCCGCTACGACATGCGTATCTTGCTTCTTTCTCGCAGGATTTTCATCAAACTTCCCCCGCAATATTGTTGTGCAAAATTTCAGGTCGCTGTGACCTACTTTTGATGAAATATAGGTCGCGTCCGGTCTTCGCTACGACATGCATCTCTCACTGTTAATGATATTAATTTAATATAATTTGGGATTGACATTGGTGTTGGTCAAATATAAATCTGGACCTGCATAATAAGGCTCAGCACGTAGGTCATGACGTTCTAGTTTAAAAGAAGTACTGATGGGAATTTTGTGATGACGACCCTTGATATAAGAGCCATTTTAGCCGGTAGAGCGTCAACAGGCCCTCTTGGGCCTCTTGTTGTTGTATAACACAATATTATTTGTTTATTCACCTGATGCTTTAAGGCGCTTACGGATTTTTGTCTTATGATTGAAGAACACTTTACTAGTATTAAAAGAACAACATTTAGGGATATAGACCTCATTAAGGATTAACACAAACAAGCGGAGTCGTCGAACTGAGTTGTCCAGACCAAACATTTTCATAAACAATAATTAAACTGAATGTAATATGCGGCATAATTATGCACATTTCATGTGACACATTTCAAATGCGGATGTTTATGATAATGCTATTGTTTAAAATATGTGATGAAGATGGTTATTGTGATGATGATGATTTTTTTTTAATGACGATTAGGATGATGAATGGTTATAATGACGGTGGTGGTGTTGGAGGCGAAGATGACGACGAATATGACAATGATGACGCTGATGATGACGACGACGATGATGACGACGACTATGATGACGACGACGATTATGACGACGACGATAATGACGACGACGATGATGACGACGACGATGATGACGACGACGATGATGGCGAAGACGATTATGACGACGACGATGATGACGACGACGATGATGTCGACGACGATGATGACGACGACGATTATGACGACGACGACGACAATGACGACGATGATGATGTCTCACACCACAATTCATTTTCCATGTGGTCCCCCACCACCCACCCCAACCCATTGTAATGTTTTTGTTCGTGGCATAGGGATAAACACAATTTACAACATGTATTTATGCTTAAATTCTTCATTGATCCAATATCTGCAATTTAAAACACAATTAACACATATTTACCAGGTTGAAATATTTTTAATTTCAATTATCAAAATGTTAAACAAAAATACAACCCCGTGGTAACAGCTAGACATCTTATATCAACATGAATTTTTCCGCGATATCTTCCTTAAATGCTGTAGTTTTAGAACCTGGTAAAGATAAGTCAATGTATCCTGCAAAATGTAGAAAAGCGGACTTATTATTTTTTTTATCTATGATGATGATGATGATGATGCTAATGATGTTGTTGTTGATGATGATGATGAGGCTGATGATGATGTTGTTGTTGATGATGATGATGATGATGTTGTTGTTGATGCTGCTGCTGCTGCTGCTGGTGCTGCTAGTGCTGCTGGTGCTGCTGGTGCTGCTGCTGCTGATGATGATGATGATGATCTGATGATGGTGATAATGATGATGATAATGATGATGATCATGATGATCATGATCATGATCATGATCATGATCATGATGATGATGATCATGATTAATGTGATGTTGATGTTGTTTTAAAAATAAATTTCTTAAAATAAAACACCAGGATTAATTATTAAAGGGACACACGGCAATAATCGCGGCTAGTTTTGTTCCCCCAAAACCCGGATATTTGCAATCATTATTAATAAGTATTTGACTAGTTAACAACAAGCTGTTTATTGTTACAGTAGCTATCCCGCCAATAACAGTCAATAGTTCACAACAAGCTGGTTATTACTAATTATTACAGTAGCTGTCCCGCCAACAACAGTCATTAGTTCACAACAAGCTCTTTATTGTAACAGTAGCTATCCTGCCAACAACAGTCAATAGTTCACAACAAGTTGTTTATTGTTACAGTAGCTATCCCGCCAACAACAGTCAATAGTTCACAACAAGCTGGTTATTGTTACAGTAGCTATCCCGCCAACAACAGTCAATAGTTCACAACAAGCTGGTTATTGTTAAAGTAGCTATCCCGCCAACAACAGTCAATAGTTCACAACAAGCTGGTTATTGTTAAAGTGGCTATCCCGCCAACAACAGTCAATAGTTCACAACAAGCTGCTTATTGTTATAGTAGCTATCCCGCCAACAACAGTCAATAGTTCACAACAAGCTGCTTATTGTTACAGTAGCTATCCCGCCAACAACAGTCAATAGTTCACAACAAGCTGTGTATTGTTAAAGTGGCTATCCCGCCAACAACAGTCAATAGTTCACAACAAGCTGGTTATTACTAATTATTACAGTAGCTGTCCCGCCAACAACAGTCAATAGTTCACAACGAGCTGTTTATTGTTAAAGTAGCTATCCCGTCAAGAACAGTCAATAGTTCGCAACAAGTTGTTTATTGTTACTGTAGCTATCCCGCCAACAACAATCAATAGTTCACAACAAGCTGCTTATTGTTAAAGTAGCTATCCCGCCAACAACAGTCAATAGTTCACAACAAGCTGTTTATTGTTACAGCAGCTATCCCGCCAACAACAGTCAACAGTTCACAACGAGCTGGTTATTGTTCAAGTAGCTATCCCGCCAACAACAGTCAATAGTTCACAACAAGCTGGTTATTGTTAAAGCAGCTATCCCGCCAACAACAGTCAATAGTTCACAACAAGCTGTTTATTGTTACAGCAGCTATCCCGCCAACAACAGTCAACAGTTCACAACGAGCTGGTTATTGTTCAAGTAGCTATCCCGCCAACAACAGTCAATAGTTCACAACAAACTGCTTATTGTTAAAGTAGCTATCCCGCCAACAACAGTCAATAGTTCACAACAAGCTGTTAATTGTTACAGCAGCTATCCCGCCAACAACAGTCAATAGTTCACAACAAGCTGGTTATTGTTAAAGTAGCTATCCCGCCAACAACAGTCAATAGTTCACAGCAAGCTGGTTATTACTAATTATTACAGTAGATGTCCCGCCAACAACAGTCACTAGTTCACAAGAAGCTGCTTATTGTTAAAGTAGCTATCCCGCCAACAACAGTCAATAGTTCACAACGAGCTGGTTATTGTTAAAGTGGCTATCCCGCCAACAACAGTCAATAGTTCACAACAAGCTGGTTATTGTTAAAGTGGCTATCCCGCCAACAACAGTCAATAGTTCACAACAAGCTGTTTATTGTTAAAGTGGCTATCCCGCCAACAACAGTCAATAGTTCACAGCAAGCTGTTTATTGTTACAGCAGCTATCCCGCCAACAACAGACAATAATTCACAACAAGCTGTTTATTGTTAAAGTGGCTATCCCGCCAACAACAGTCAATAGTTCACAACAAGTTGTTTGTTGTTAAAGCAGCTATCCCGCCAACAACAGTCAATAGTTCACAGCAAGCTGTTTATTGTTACAGCAGCTATCCCGCCAACAACAGACAATAATTCACAACAAGCTCTTTATTGTTAAAGTGGCTATCTCGCTAACAACAGTCAATAGTTCACAACAAGCTGCATATTGTGACAGTAGCTATCCCGCCAACAACAGTCAATAGTTCACAACAAGCTGCTTATTGTTAAAGTAGCTATCCCACCAACAAGTCAATAGTTCACAACAAGCTGCTTATTGTTACAGTAGCTATCCCGTCAACAACAGTCAATAGTTCACAACAAGCTGCTTATTGTTAAAGTAGCTATCCCGCCAACAACAGTCAATAGTTCACAACAAGCTGTTTATTGTTAAAGTGGCTATCCCGCCAACAACAGTCAATAGTTCACAACAAGCTGTTTATTGTTAAAGTAGCTATCCCGCCAACAACAGTCAATAGTTCACAACAAACTGTTTATTGTTAAAGTAGCTATCCCGCCAACAACAGTCAATAGTTCACAACAAGCTGTTTATTGTTAAAGTAGCTATCCCGCCAACAACAGTCAATAGTTCACAACAAGCTGTTTATTGTTAAAGTGGCTATCCCGCCAACAACAGTCAATAGTTCACAACAAGCTGTTTATTGTTAAAGTAGCTATCCCGCCAACAACAGTCAATAGTTCACAACAAGCTGTTTATTGTTACAGTAGCTATCCCGCCAACAACAGTCAATAGTTCACAACAAGCTGCTTATTGTTACAGTATCTATCCCGCCAACAACAGTCAATAGTTTACAACAAGCTGTTTATTGTTACAGTGGCTATCCCGCCAACAACAGTCAATAGTTCACAACAAGCTGCTTATTGTTACAGTAGCTATCCCGCCAACAACAGTCAATAGTTCACAACAAGCTGCTTATTGTTACAGTAGCTATCCCGCCAACAACAGTCAATAGTTCACAAGCTGCTTATTGTTACAGTAGCTATCCCGCCAACAACAGTCAATAGTTCACAACAAGCTGTTTATTATTGTTAAAGCAGCTATCCCGCCAACAACAGTCAATAGTTCACAACAAGCTGTTTATTGTTACAGCAGATATCCCGCCAACAACAGTCAATAGTTCACAACAAGCTGTTTATTGTTAAAGCAGCTATCCCGCCAACAACAGTCAATAGTTCACAACAAGCTGTTTATTGTTACAGCAGATATCCCGCTAACAACAGTCAATAGTTCACAACAAGCTCTTTATTGTTAAAGCAGCTCACCCGCCAACAACAGTCAATAGTTCACAACAAGCTGTTTATTGTTACAGTAGCTATCCCGCCAACAACAGTCAATAGTTCACAACAAGCTGTTTATTGTTACTGTTGCTATCCCGCCAACAACAGTCAATAGTTCACAACAAGCTGGTTATTGTTAAAGTGGCTAACCCGCCAACAACAGTCAATAGTTCACAACAAGCTGTTTATTGTTACAGTAGCTATCCCGCCAACAACAGTCAATAGTTCACAACAAGCTGTTTATTGTAACAGCAGCTATCCCGCCAACAACAGTCAATAGTTCACAACAAGCTGGTTATTGTTAAAGTGGCTATCCCGCCAACAACAGTCAATAGTTCACAACAAGCTGTTAATTGTAAAAGTGGCTATCCCGCCAACAACAGTCAATTGATCACAACAAGCTGTTTATTGTTAAAGTGGCTATCCCGCCAACAACAGTCAATAGTTCACAACAAGCCTATCCCGCCAACAACAGTCAATAGTTCACAACAAGCTGTTTATTGTTAAAGTGGTATTGTTAAAGTGGCTATCCGCCAACAACAATCAATAGTTCACAGCAAGCTGTTTATTGTTAAAGTAGCTATCCCGCCAACAACAATCAATAGTTCACAGCAAGCTGGTTATTGTTAAAGTGGCTAACCCGCCAACAACAGTCAATAGTTCACAACAAGCTGTTTATTGTTAAAGTAGCTATCCCGCCAACAACAATCAATAGTTCACAACAAGCTGTGTATTGTTAAAGTGGCTATCCGCCAACAACAATCAATAGTTCACAACAAGCTGTTTATTGTTAAAGTAGCTATCCCGCCAACAACAATCAATAGTTCACAGGAAGCTGCTTATTGTTAAAGTAGCTATCCCGCCAACAACAGTCAAATTTTACAAAATGTTTACACCATTTTTAAACCTACTGACGATGAGGTAAATATGTTGTAACATACATTTTGAGAATCCAAACTCTATAGACACAATATAAACGGTCTTAATCAGCCAGTCCAAACCTCAAAACTGGAGAGTCGAAATTAAGAGTTACCCATAATTAATTTTACGCATACTCGTTCACGGGTATTTCAAAGTGACACATGGCAATATTGAAGTTTTTATCAATAATTAAATTGGCATCTCGATTAATTAATCCAGTATCATTTTAACTTTTAAACTGCTTGCTTATAATTAAGTAACATTTTGTGTTTTCAATTTGTCTTCGATATTCTACCAAATGTTTAAATATATTATTGGTGCAATATAATCAACATTTAGTAATACGTAAAACAGTGTGCTGTTTACTATTCTTGTAATTAATATTAATGATTGAACAAATGTAAGTTATGGAAAAAAATACAAACGGGACGCCGTGAGTTTATCAAGTGTCCCTTTAAGAACCCATGAACCCATGAACAATCCTATACTTTTAATCAACAAATATATATATTATTATATGACCTGAACACCTGGATAGAGTTTTGATAAACGTTTTGCAGTGTAATTTTGCCGTTATTTGGCAGGTTAGTATCTTTAACTTTACTGCACCAAAAGTATTCCTATGGTAGAATAATATTACCCCGCATTACATTTTATTTAAATGTATACTAGCAGGTTGTTTAAAGTTAACAAGATAGTGGATAAATAAATCGAGGTGTAATTTGAATACTTGATAATTATTTCAAGATTGTCGTGTGTTCCTTTAAACTACATGCAACATCTGCTGTACAATAGTACAAGTCACGTGATTTTCTTCGTGAAGACGGTGTATGGAAAATAGATCAGGGAAGTAATTTTATTTAATTTCACAAGATTTGTAACAAACATTTGGGATATTTAAATAATGAGTAAACTCAAAACAAAGCTTGTCGTAGCTGCCGTTGACTTTGGAACGACTTACTCGGGCTACGCCTACTCATTTAAGAGTGAATATGAAAAGGACCCACTAAAGGTAAGACGTAATTAAAACATAGGCACAATTGTATAGATTTATTCTCCTAGAAATCATATTGAGGGACGTCTTAATTTGTACAATTATGAAATAATATACGTTACCATTCTTTTTTGACACATTTTCTATTTAGAAAACTCTAATGGTAAAGTAATAGTAAATCGAAAGTAGAATATTGGACATGTTATTACATGTATCATTCATATCGTGATTGTCAGTAGTTAAAGAGACACACTGCAATCTTGATTTAAAAAACAAACAAAAAAACTCACGCCTTTCCGTTATTTTTTCTAAATAACTTGCATTTACTGTTGATTATATTGCACCAATAATCTTCACCTATGAGTAAGAATAAGACGAATGAAATAAAACTCAAAATTGCATTTAGTTAACATGCAAGCAGGTTTAACATCAACATGACACTCACGTCAAGCCGTGATATTACAGCTACTGCTACTGCCTACTTCACGTTCATTAAGAGTTAAGATATTGTTTTATGTATTCAGATATACGCCAATGCTGCATGGTCAGCCGACGGTGAAGGTTTGGTTACTCTGAAGGCACCAACTATAGTTCTCTTTGACAAGGACGGAAAGTTTCATTCGTTCGGATTTGAAGTAAGCATTTGAAGTAGGGATGGAACTTAGGGATAACCTTATGATCTTAATATATAATAGGGGCTGTGGGGGGAGGGGGGAGGGGGGGAAGGGGAGAGGAAATCCCACGTACGCCCCTCCTAAAATCATGTGAAAAAGCCTTCTTGTTTTATTTTCCTTTTGGTTAACAACTGTTCTAAAAGTTGCGCCCCCACCACCCCTAAACTAACACGTGAGAAGTTCTGAAAATGAATGTAAACAACGCGTGTGTTTTAAGGGTGTGTGTGGGGTAGGGGTGGGGAATTTTGGAGTTGGTTGTCAAAGTTGCACCACCTATCTCAAATTCTGTCTACACCTGATACTATAAGTGACAGTGGTACACCGACCGCCTTGCATGACGGAGGTCGTGGTTCCGATTCAATCCCCGACCGGGTCACACCAAATACTTCGTAAATTTCGTACTAGTAGCTGCTTTGCTAGACATTTAAATGGTATTGCTATGACTGGTCGGCTCGGGGTCAGTAAACTGTGACTGGGTAGGGTAGCCGGCGGGGTATTCCAGTTTGGCACCAGTACACAGTTGAGCATAGCCCATACTACTACACGTGGATAATCGTTATATAACTAAAACATTGTTAACGCGACGTTAAACCCCATACCTACCTACCTTCCTACAGCGATCATCTTCCTACAGTGATCATCCGCCCGTCCGACATTTCTGCGGCCTTTACCAGTTATATTCAGTTTCGAAGGGATTCTACTAATATTTTGTAGGATTGTCATCCGTCACGTGATGTTGGTCATATTAACTCGTCATTTTGATTCGATAATTTTACCTCAGCAGTAGTAAGTATGACCCTTTTTTAACTCGACATATACTTAGTATTAATTACCTGTACTGTTGCTATATATACTTTTACTATTGCTACATATACTTGTACTGTTGCTATATATACGTTTACTGTTGCTATATATACATGTACTGCTATATACACTTGTACTGTTGCTATATATACTTGTACTGTTGCTATATATACGTTTACTGTTGCTATATATACATGTACTGTTGCTATATACACTTGTACTGTTGCTATATTTACTTCTACTGTTAATATATATACTTTTACTGTTGCTATATATACGTGTACTGTTGCTATAGTTATCCCGAAACCACGCAACTGTAATACTATATATGGTATATATTTCTAGGCAGAGTCAAAATATGCAGATCTAGCTGAGAATGAACAGCACAAAGGATGGCGCTATTATAAACGATTCAAAATGAAACTCAATGAAAGAAGCGTATGTATATGTGTTGTTTCCTTTATTATAATTAGTCTATAATTAGTCTATAATAATTAGTCTATAATTAGCGAATCTCATTTATGAGGTGGATAATGCAGTGGGCTGCAAATTCCGCTTCAAGAAACACATTTCCCGAATGATTTTGACTTATTTCATCAAAGTTTTATGACATTAATTCCGACAACCAACCTGTGGAACTGTCGCTGATTAGTCTTTTAAACTCCGACTACTAAATTCCTACAACATCAATAGCCAATAGAGTCAAATTAATGTTACATTCAATAATTAATTTTACTTTCAATAATAATCAATTCTCAATTTCATAAAAGGACCATATATAAGTGAAAACCTTCGATTACTATTTGAAATCTTAGATCATGCTGAAGAAGAAAACATACACGCGCTAATGTTCTTCTAAGATTTCGACAAGGCATTCTGGCTTGCGGAACGTCGGTGGTTCTACTCAGGTGCCCGCTCGTACACGAAAATTTCCCGGAGAGGCACCTGGGGTCTTCCTCCACCAATGGAAGCTGGAAAAGTCGCCCTATGACCTTAGCTGTTGGTGCGACTTTAAAATTCAATTCATTTCGAAAAGGCGTTCTATAGTCTCGGTCATACTTTCTTAACACTTTAAAACATGAATCCTTTATTTATAACACGGTTGGTAAACACGCAACTCATGCACCGCCGATGCTATGCTAAGATGAGATGAGCAACTTTCGGTGCAGGATTTAAATGCGCGAGATTTACAAAATCAAAGTGAGTTCTCTAGTTTTTTTCCACAATATTTTCATTTTGCAACACTGGATCAAAAATTATAGATCGCAATTATACTCCAAGATAAAAATTATTTCTAAAAGACACCAATAGAAATATCAATAAAAATGGTCATATGACGGAATGTTTTCATGTTCAAAGAGCTGTTCGCCGAGGATGCCCACTTTCTCCATATTCATCCATAATATGTATTGAATTAAATTCCACTGCCAAGTAAACGGTACTGGTGTAGGCACAATTATGTCAGAAAGTCTCACTAAACATCACTATATAGTGTGAGTTTGGACATTGTCACTAAACATCACTATATAGTGCGTGTTTGGACATCGTCACTGAACAACATCACTGTATAATGTGTGTTTGGACATCCTCACTGAGCAACATCACTGTATATTGCGTGTTTGGACATCGTCACTGAACAACATCACTGTATAATGCGTGTTTGGACATCGCCACTGAACAACATCACTTTATATTGCGTGTTTGGACATCGTCACTAAACAACATCACTATATAATGCGTGTTTGGACATCGTCACTGAACAACATCACTATATAATGCGTGTTCCATATATTCATCCCACATTTCATAGTGCATAGAGCGTGTGGGCGTTTTCTATAGTATGTATTCAATTCAGTCTGAAGTCCACAACACCGCTAAAGACCACAATTTCTCTCAAGTCCACAGCAATTTCCGCTAAAGTCCACAACTTCGCTAAAGTCTACACACATTTCCGCTAAATCCACAAAAATTTACGCTCAAATCTACAACAAATATTTTCGCTAAAGACCACAACAATAGTTCAGCTAAAACACTATATATATATTCTGAAATTAACTGTTTTCTAATTTCTGAGAGATATTTCAGCATTTTGTCGTTTATTTATGCAAAACATATTTGCGCTAGATGTATAATAACTTGTGTATGCATTATTTGGCAGGAAGAAGCACTATAGGACAATGTGCGCTTTACCCACAGCAAATACATCATTGGTTTCACTGTATTCTTCTGTGGTCACGTGTAACTGGTTAATTGCGTATCGCGTTTAACGCGTGGTTTTGCCCTGTTTTTTCCCCCAGCCTAATCAAACAAGCAGACATACACGCTCCACAGTAATACTAAAATAGTTCAAGAAAGAAAAATACATAACGACATACATGCATAACACATGCATGCATACATACAACTTACACCATACTGACGCACGCACGCACGCACGGCACACAGGCACGCACGCACGCACTCATGCACACGACAGCCATACATACATACATACTTACAGACAGACAGACAGACAGGCAGACAGAGGGATGAACTGACAGACTGGTAACACTATTTGCATATAAGAAATAATACATGTTCTTCCGTTCGTCTCTCCGTCCATCAATCCGACCGTCAGTCCTTTCCCACCTTAAACTGATGGGACGAAATCTTGTCACGTGCCAACGTCGAAGTCAGAAGTAAGACGTTATACGTTATAAGTAAGAGGTTAGAAATTAGACGTCTCTGCACGGCTTTCGTATATTTCTTTTTAAGCTCGACTCTTAGAAGAATAAGGAGAGCAATGCACTCAGTCCGGCGTCGGCGTTGGCTTTACGTTTAATTATTTCAACAACCACATCAGTGAAACTCGGAACATGTATGCAGTACCACCTAAGTCATGTTCCATAACTCTGTGTTTCATTTAAGCAAACGTATGGCCCTGTTTCGACTAAGATATTATTATTGATGGCTTGCATATTCGGTTGTTCTATGTTGTTGCCTGGTTAGGTGGAACCTGGTTGAAATGAGTATTGCTGTTTTAACAGCGAAATGTCCTAACTCAAATTCCTGAGCTGTTACTTCCAACCTTTGCATTTGTGACAAACATACAGAGACCCTTCTTTACGCAGTCTGTATGGTGGTCGTATATTGTCAGCCAAAAGTAAGCATTGGTGTGAACTTCCCCAGTCAGCTTCTCTTTTGGAATTCTGATCAGGTACGTTGGATATTACTAGCGACACAGACAGACGATAACAGAGAACCGATGCATGGACAGACATATGAACAATAAGTTAGCCATGCTAGACAATTCATTATTAATTACATATGGGTGAAAGTTGGCTTTCTTTGTTTAATTATATACAGGTTCATGCATAAAGGCACAGCAATACGTTTCACACTGAATTCCGCACGAACGGACATTGAAAACAAGTGAAAAATTGTCACAAAATATGCCTGTCGTGAAGGGAAATATTGGAGAGAAGAAAAAAACAACACACCTACCATGGAGTGAAGGATTTCCATCGAATCCAGCTGTTATATACACAATAAACCAGTTACTCATGCCCACAGAATAATACAATGTTGAAAGTATTTGCTGTGTGCAAAGTGCACATTATCCTATAATGCTTCTTGCCAAATAATGCATATTAACAAAATGCATGGATCATTTATACATGTAAACTACAGCTAGCGCGAATATGTTTTGCATAAATTAACGACACAATGCTGAAATACCTCTCACAAATGAGAAAACAGTTCAATTTAAAAGAGTATTTTAGCTGAAATATTGTTGTGGACAAAATTGTTCGTTTTCTCTAGCGAAAATATGTTGTGTGGAAGTTTTGTTGACTTTGGCTTTCATTTTTTGTGTGGACTTTGGCGGAAATTGTTGTTGACTGTAGCGGAGTTGTGGTCTTTAGCGGAGTTGTGGTCTTAAACGGTGCTATATAGCCTGTATCTATCATATAATTAAATTGAATTGGCCA
Organism: Cyrtodaria siliqua; assembly: GCA_037043455.1. Classification (NCBI taxonomy): domain Eukaryota; kingdom Metazoa; phylum Mollusca; class Bivalvia; order Adapedonta; family Hiatellidae; genus Cyrtodaria; species Cyrtodaria siliqua. Next base: position 12,534 of record JAWPHD010009587.1, on the reverse strand, counting down.
ACACAATCACGGTTATCTGGTGCCAAGGAATGAACATGCCAGGCTCACCTTCCGTTTACATTGAGATAAACTATGGAACGAATGAATAAATAATGTTTTAAGGCACGTCGACAAATAAACATGTCATATTGTGTGCGAAAACTGATGCAAATGATATGGTCAATTAAATAACTAGTTCATACTATTTACTCGGTAATGTCCTTGTCGCGTAGGATCGAAGTATACACATTCTAACAATATATTTGTGACCGTTTACGGTGAAAAACGGGGTATACATTCTGGCATTTGCTCACCTTGTAATATATATGAATGGATATAACGTGCATGCCCTATTCTGCAACGGGTAAAACAACTTCTTCTTTCTCGGCGAATGGCTCTACTAGAAGAATTGAAATATGGAGAATGGGCCCAGAACCTTCTTACCTGCAGAACTTCAGAGATACTGCAAACAGTAGACACTTAATTTACGAAGGAGCCACACACACACGCACGCACGCACGCGCGCGCGCGCACACACACACACACACGCGGTCATAATGAAGACCTTAAATGAGCGTGACAAAAAAGACAAATTAACATGAATGCGACGAGGGGTGCGGGGTGGTGGTGTGTGGGACGGGGGTGGTACTACCACTATGCCTCTAGCGGGATTTGCACTAGTCCTATTCTATACCCGGTATAGAATACACACGGGCCATATCTGTCATAGAAGAGATGACATGTTAGCTTGGGTTCAAATATACTAAAAGCAATAAGTTTAACGCTACTTTTTGCCTATATTTTTTGAAGAAATTGAATGTAATTGTATAATGTGAAGTCTATGAAAACATTAGTATGGTATAGGGTGTTCATCTTTACACTTATAATGTGTGATCAAAGGTCAGTGTCGGAGTTACCGTAAACAGCATATTTTATATACAGTTTATAATACTAGTATCAAGAACAAAGTAAAATTTTATTGAATAAATGTTTGGCTTTAAAGTGCTAAAAACCGCAAACAAGTATTGGTAATAACCACGGCATTATAATGAAATGGTAATCCTAAGTTTTAGATTTTAAAATTAGTCCCTTTACATTGAAATACGAACGAACTGATGATTTCTGTCAAGCAGGTAAATTAAATCATGCTGCTGTTTTTGGCCCCGCTTATATCGTTTGAAAGAAACATCCTGCATGATCCATCTACATGATAATTATGTTAATTTTAATTGTTCATGACCGCTGCAGCACATAGCCTAGAATATGTTCACGACCGCTGCAGCACATAGCCTAGAATATGTTCATGATCGCTGCAGTACATAGCCTAGAATCTGTTCATGATTGCTGCAGCAAATAACTTAGAATCTGTTCATGATCGCTGCAGCACATAGCCTAGAATATGTTCATGATCGCTGCAGCACATAACCTAGAATATGTTCATGATCGCTGCAGCACATAGCCTAGAATCTGTTAATGATCGTCGCAGCACGTAGCCTAAAATCTGTTCATGACAGCTGTAGCACATAACCTAGAATCTGTTCATGACCGCTGTAGCACATAGCCTATAATATGTTCATGACCGCTGTAGCACATAGCCTATAATATGTTCATGACCGCTGCAGCACATAGCCTAGAATTTGTTCAATGGGCTTTAGCATGTTAATAACTTGTTCAACTTATTTGTATGATAATCATTGATTACATGTTAGACATGATGTATATCACATTTATTACCTGACATAATGTATATCACATTTATTACCTGATATAATGTATATCACATGTATAACCTGTCATAATGTATATCACATTTGTTACCTGACATAATGTATATCACATTTATTACCTGACATAATGTATACCACATTTATAACCTGACATAATGTAAATCACATTTATTACCTGACATAATGTATATCACATTTATTACCTGACATAATGTATATCACATTTATTACCTGACATAATGTATATCACATGTATAACCTGACATAATGTATATCACATTTATTACCTGACATAATGTATATCACATGTATAACCTGTCATAATGTATATCACATTTATTACCTGACATAATGTATATCACATTTATTACCTGACATAATGTATACCACATTTATAACCTAACATAATGTATATCACATTTATTACCTGACATAATGTATATCACATTTATTACCTGACATAATGTATATCACATTTATTACCTGACATAATGTATAACACATTTATAACCTGACATAATGGACATCACATTTATTACCTGACATAATGTATATCACATTTATTATCTGACATAATTTATATGACACGTATTACCTGCCATAATGTCTATCGCATTTATTACCTGACATAAACATTTATTACCTGCCATAATGTATATCACATTTATTACCTGACATAAACATTTATTACCTGACATAATGTATATCGCATTTATTATCTGACATAATGTATATCACACGTATTACCTGCCATAATGTCTATAGCATTTATAACCTGACATAATGCATACCATATTTATTACCTGACATAATGCATATCGCATGTTTTACCTAACTTAATTCATATCGAATTTATTACCTGACATACTGTATATCACATTTATAACCTGACATAATGTATTTCACATACAGTTATTACCTGACATAAAGTATATCACATGTGTTACCTGACTTAATATATATCACATCTTTTACCTGCCATAATGTATATCACATGTGTTACCTGACATAATGTATATTACATGTGTTAACTGACATACTTAGTATCACATGTATTACCTCACTTAATGTATATCACATTGATTACCTCACATATTGTATATCACATGGACTACCTCACATACTGTATATCACATGGACTACCTCACATACTGTATATCACATGGACTACCTCACATACTGTATATCACATGTATTACCTGACATAATGTATATCATATGTCTTACCTGCCATAATGTATATCACATTTATTACCTCACTTAATGTATATCACATTGATTACCTCACATGTTGTATATCACATGCATTACCTCACATGATGTATATCACATGGACTCCCTCACATAATGTATATCACATGGACTCCCTCACATAATGTATATCACATGGACTCCCTCACATAATGTATATCATATGTATTACCTCACATAATGTATATCACATGGACTCCCTCACATAATGTATATCATATGTATTACCTGCCATAATGTATATCCCACGTATTACCTGCCATAATGTATATCACATGTATTACCTGACATAATGCATATCGCAGTTATTACCTGACATAATGTATATCACATTGATTACCTGAAATAATGTATATCACACGTGTTACCTGACTTAATTCATATCACATTTATTACCGGACATACTGTATATCACATTTATTACCTGACATAATGTATTTCACATACATTTATTACCTGACATAATGCATATCACATGTGTTACCTGACTTAATATATATCACATTTTTACCTGACATAATGTATATCACATGTATTACCTGACATAATGTATATCACATTCATTACCTCACTTAATGTATATCACATTGATTACATCTCACATTGTATATCACATGCATTACCTCACATGAGGTATATCACATGGACTACCTCACATAATGTATATCACATGTATTACCTGACATAATGTATATCACATTTATTAACTCACTTAATGTATATCACATTGATTACCTCACATATTGTATATCACATGCATTACCTCACATGATGTTTATCACATGGACTAGCTCACATACTGTATATCACATGTATTACCTGACATAATGTATATCCCACGTATTACCTGCCATAATGTATATCGCATGTATTACCTGACATAATGTATAGCACACGTATTACCTGACATAATGTATATCACATTTATTACCTGACATAATGCATATCGCAGTTATTGCCTGACATAATGTATATCACATTTATTACCTGGCAGAATGTATTTCACATACATTTATTACCTGACATAATGCATATCACATGTATTACCTGACATAATGTATATCACATTTATTACCTCACTTAATGTATATCACATTGATTACCTCACATATTGTATATCACATGCATTATCTCACATGATGTATATCAAATGGACTATCTCACATAATATATATCATATGTTTTACCGGACATAATGTATATCACATTTATTACCTCACATAATGTATATCACATGTATTAAATCACTTAATGTATATCACATTGATTACCTGACATGGTGTATATCATAAGTATTACCTCACATAATATATATCACATTTATTACGTCACTTAATGTATATTACATTGATTACCTGACATAATGTATATCACATGTATTGCCTGACATAATGTATATCATATGTATTACCTGACATCATGTATGTCACATGTATTACCTGACATAATGTATATCACATTGATTACCTGACATAATGTATATCACATGTATTACCTGATATAATGTATATCACATGTATTACCTGATATAATGTATGTCACATGTATTACCTGACATAATGTATATCACATGTATTACCTGACATAATGTATATCACATGTATTACCTGTTATTGTATACTTTCATATTGTCCCGTTTAGTTTGCATTGAGCTAAGTGTGCAATATTATAGGTTATTGAATTTGTATGGTTCAATAACCTTTTTATTGTATACTTTCACATTGTTTTCGAACAATGTTAATTGTATGACTATTACTTTTCATTGCATTTGTGTTATTTTTATAGCTTTTGATGGAATTCCTACTTTGCCATTCAGTTTCATTTTGTGTGGATGATTATTATGCGCGAAAACGACGTCGACGTCGATTGACGTCATTAAAACAACAAGCGATTTTCTAAAGTTTGTTTACCATTCGATAACGTTAAAAACAGTGAGTGAGTGACCATTTCAATTATTTTATCAATTTTTGCCATAAAAGTTTATTGTATACTTTCATATTGTCCCGTTTAGTTTGCATTGAGCTAAGCGTGCAATATTCTACGATATTGCACGCATTGATATTGCACGGGAACTTTTGCTCGTGCTTGCTAAGAGCCGCGAAATAGAAATAAGGAACTACTTTCAAATAAAAATAACGGAATCCTTCCTATAGTGTCAACAAAAAAATACGAGTTTTTTTCCAACCTTTTATGGCAAAAATTGATAAAATAATTCAAATAGTCACTCACCCACTGTTTTTAACGTTATCGAATGGTAAACAAACTTCAGAAAATCGCTTGTTGTTTTTAATGACGTCATCCGACGTCGACGTCATTTTCGCGCAATATAATCATCCACACAAAATGAAACTGAATGGCAAAGTAGGAATTCCATCAAAAGCTATAAAAATAACACAAATGCAATGAAAAGTAATAGTCATACAATAACCATTGATCAAAAACAATATGAAAGTATACAATAAAAAGGTTATTGAATTTGTATGGCTAAATATTACTTGGAACTCGTTGTTTTGGCGTAGGACGACTCGCAAGCTCGTCGTCCTTTGCCAAAACAACTCGTTCCAAGTAATATTTAGCCATACAAATGCAATAACCTATAATATTGCACAGTTAGCTCAATGCAAAGTAAACGGGACAATATGAAAGTATACAATAATCTACGATATTGCACGCATTGATATTGCACTGGAACTTTTTCTCGTGCTTGCTAAGAGCCGCGAAAAGAAATAAGGAACTATTTTCAAATAAAATAACGGAATCCTTCCTATAGTGTCAACAAAAGAATACGTGTTTTTTTTTTAACCTTTTATAGCAAAATTTTTAAAATAATTGAAAGGGTCACTCACCCACTGTTTTTAACGTTATCGAATGGTAAACAAACTTTAGAAAATCGCTTGATGTTTTTAACGACGTCATCCAAAATAATCATCCAGACAAAATGAAATTGAATGACAAGATAGGAATTCCATCAAAAGCTATACAAATAGCAAAATACAATGAAAAGTAATAGTCATACAATTAACATTGATCGAAAACAATATGAAAGTATACAATAAAAAGGTTATTGATTTCGTATGGCTAAATATTACTTGGAACTCGTTGTTTTGGCGCAGGATGACTCGAAAGCTCGTCGTCCTTTGCCAAGACAACTCGTTCCAAGTAATATTTAGCCATACAAATTCAATAACCTATAATATAATGTATATCACATGTATTACCTGACATAATGTATATCATATGTATTACCTGACATAATGTATATCACATGTATTACCTGACATAATGTATATCACATGTATTACCTGATATAATGTATATCACATGTATTACCTGACATAATGTATATCATATGTATTATCTGACATAATATATATCAAATGTATTACCTGAGTTAATGTATGTCACATGTATTACCTGATATAATGTATATCACATGTATTACCTGACATAATGTATATCCTATGTATTATCTGACTTAATATATATCAAATGTATTACCTGAGTTAATGTATATCACATGTATTACCTGATATAATGTATATCACATGTATTACCTGACATAATGTATATCATATGTATTATCTGACATAATATATATCAAATGTATTACCTGAGTTAATGTATATCACATGTATTACCTGACATAATGTATATTACATGTATTACCTGACATAATGTATATCAAATGTATTACCTGAGTTAATGTATATCACATGTATTACCTGATATATTGTATATCACATGTATTACCTGATATAATGTATAGCATATGTATTACCTGACATAATGTATATCACATGTATATCCTGACATAATGTATATCACATGTATTACCTGAGTTAATGTATATCACATGTATTACCTGACAAAATGTACGTCAGGTGTATTACCTGAGTTAATGTATATCACATGTATTACCTGACAAAACGTACGTCAGGTGTATTACCTGAGTTAATGTATATCACATGTATAACCTGAGTTAATGTATATCACATGTATTACCTGATATAATGTATATCACATGTATTACCTGACATAATGTATATCATATGTATTACCTGACATAATGTATATCATATGTATTACCTGACATAATGTATATCACATGTATTACCTGATATAATGTACATCAGGTGTATTACCTGACATAATTTATATCACATGTATTACCTGACATAATGTATATCACGTGTATTACCTGACATAATGTACGTCAGGTGTATTACCTGACATAATGTATATCACATTGATTACCTGACATAATGTACATCAGGTGTATTACCTGACATAATGTATATCATATGTATTACCTGACATAATGTATATCACATGTATTACCTGACATAATGTATATCATATGTATTACCTGACATAATGTATATCACATGTATTACCTGACATAATGTACGTCAGGTGTATTACCTGACATAATGTACATCAGGTGTATTACCTGACATAATGTATATCATATGTATTACCTGACATAATGTATATCACATGTATTACCTGACATAATGTACATCATGTGTATTACCTGACATAATGTACGTCAGGTGTATTACCTGACATAATGTATAGCACACGTATTACCTGACATAATGTATATCACATTTATTACCTGACATAATGCATATCGCAGTTATTGCCTGACATAATGTATATCACATTTATTACCTGGCAGAATGTATTTCACATACATTTATTACCTGACATAATGCATATCACATGTATTACCTGACATAATGTATATCACATTTATTACCTCACTTAATGTATATCACATTGATTACCTCACATATTGTATATCACATGCATTATCTCACATGATGTATATCAAATGGACTATCTCACATAATATATATCATATGTTTTACCGGACATAATGTATATCACATTTATTACCTCACATAATGTATATCACATGTATTAAATCACTTAATGTATATCACATTGATTACCTGACATGGTGTATATCATAAGTATTACCTCACATAATATATATCACATTTATTACGTCACTTAATGTATATTACATTGATTACCTGACATAATGTATATCACATGTATTGCCTGACATAATGTATATCATATGTATTACCTGACATCATGTATGTCACATGTATTACCTGACATAATGTATATCACATTGATTACCTGACATAATGTATATCACATGTATTACCTGATATAATGTATATCACATGTATTACCTGATATAATGTATGTCACATGTATTACCTGACATAATGTATATCACATGTATTACCTGACATAATGTATATCACATGTATTACCTGTTATTGTATACTTTCATATTGTCCCGTTTAGTTTGCATTGAGCTAAGTGTGCAATATTATAGGTTATTGAATTTGTATGGTTCAATAACCTTTTTATTGTATACTTTCACATTGTTTTCGAACAATGTTAATTGTATGACTATTACTTTTCATTGCATTTGTGTTATTTTTATAGCTTTTGATGGAATTCCTACTTTGCCATTCAGTTTCATTTTGTGTGGATGATTATTATGCGCGAAAACGACGTCGACGTCGATTGACGTCATTAAAACAACAAGCGATTTTCTAAAGTTTGTTTACCATTCGATAACGTTAAAAACAGTGAGTGAGTGACCATTTCAATTATTTTATCAATTTTTGCCATAAAAGTTTATTGTATACTTTCATATTGTCCCGTTTAGTTTGCATTGAGCTAAGCGTGCAATATTCTACGATATTGCACGCATTGATATTGCACGGGAACTTTTGCTCGTGCTTGCTAAGAGCCGCGAAATAGAAATAAGGAACTACTTTCAAATAAAAATAACGGAATCCTTCCTATAGTGTCAACAAAAAAATACGAGTTTTTTTCCAACCTTTTATGGCAAAAATTGATAAAATAATTCAAATAGTCACTCACCCACTGTTTTTAACGTTATCGAATGGTAAACAAACTTCAGAAAATCGCTTGTTGTTTTTAATGACGTCATCCGACGTCGACGTCATTTTCGCGCAATATAATCATCCACACAAAATGAAACTGAATGGCAAAGTAGGAATTCCATCAAAAGCTATAAAAATAACACAAATGCAATGAAAAGTAATAGTCATACAATAACCATTGATCAAAAACAATATGAAAGTATACAATAAAAAGGTTATTGAATTTGTATGGCTAAATATTACTTGGAACTCGTTGTTTTGGCGTAGGACGACTCGCAAGCTCGTCGTCCTTTGCCAAAACAACTCGTTCCAAGTAATATTTAGCCATACAAATGCAATAACCTATAATATTGCACAGTTAGCTCAATGCAAAGTAAACGGGACAATATGAAAGTATACAATAATCTACGATATTGCACGCATTGATATTGCACTGGAACTTTTTCTCGTGCTTGCTAAGAGCCGCGAAAAGAAATAAGGAACTATTTTCAAATAAAATAACGGAATCCTTCCTATAGTGTCAACAAAAGAATACGTGTTTTTTTTTTAACCTTTTATAGCAAAATTTTTAAAATAATTGAAAGGGTCACTCACCCACTGTTTTTAACGTTATCGAATGGTAAACAAACTTTAGAAAATCGCTTGATGTTTTTAACGACGTCATCCAAAATAATCATCCAGACAAAATGAAATTGAATGACAAGATAGGAATTCCATCAAAAGCTATACAAATAGCAAAATACAATGAAAAGTAATAGTCATACAATTAACATTGATCGAAAACAATATGAAAGTATACAATAAAAAGGTTATTGATTTCGTATGGCTAAATATTACTTGGAACTCGTTGTTTTGGCGCAGGATGACTCGAAAGCTCGTCGTCCTTTGCCAAGACAACTCGTTCCAAGTAATATTTAGCCATACAAATTCAATAACCTATAATATAATGTATATCACATGTATTACCTGACATAATGTATATCATATGTATTACCTGACATAATGTATATCACATGTATTACCTGACATAATGTATATCACATGTATTACCTGATATAATGTATATCACATGTATTACCTGACATAATGTATATCATATGTATTATCTGACATAATATATATCAAATGTATTACCTGAGTTAATGTATGTCACATGTATTACCTGATATAATGTATATCACATGTATTACCTGACATAATGTATATCCTATGTATTATCTGACTTAATATATATCAAATGTATTACCTGAGTTAATGTATATCACATGTATTACCTGATATAATGTATATCACATGTATTACCTGACATAATGTATATCATATGTATTATCTGACATAATATATATCAAATGTATTACCTGAGTTAATGTATATCACATGTATTACCTGACATAATGTATATTACATGTATTACCTGACATAATGTATATCAAATGTATTACCTGAGTTAATGTATATCACATGTATTACCTGATATATTGTATATCACATGTATTACCTGATATAATGTATAGCATATGTATTACCTGACATAATGTATATCACATGTATATCCTGACATAATGTATATCACATGTATTACCTGAGTTAATGTATATCACATGTATTACCTGACAAAATGTACGTCAGGTGTATTACCTGAGTTAATGTATATCACATGTATTACCTGACAAAACGTACGTCAGGTGTATTACCTGAGTTAATGTATATCACATGTATAACCTGAGTTAATGTATATCACATGTATTACCTGATATAATGTATATCACATGTATTACCTGACATAATGTATATCATATGTATTACCTGACATAATGTATATCATATGTATTACCTGACATAATGTATATCACATGTATTACCTGATATAATGTACATCAGGTGTATTACCTGACATAATTTATATCACATGTATTACCTGACATAATGTATATCACGTGTATTACCTGACATAATGTACGTCAGGTGTATTACCTGACATAATGTATATCACATTGATTACCTGACATAATGTACATCAGGTGTATTACCTGACATAATGTATATCATATGTATTACCTGACATAATGTATATCACATGTATTACCTGACATAATGTATATCATATGTATTACCTGACATAATGTATATCACATGTATTACCTGACATAATGTACGTCAGGTGTATTACCTGACATAATGTACATCAGGTGTATTACCTGACATAATGTATATCATATGTATTACCTGACATAATGTATATCACATGTATTACCTGACATAATGTACATCATGTGTATTACCTGACATAATGTACGTCAGGTGTATTACCTGACATAATGTATATCACATTTATTACCTGACATAATGTACGTCAGGTGTATTACCTGACATAATGTTTATCATATGTATTACCTGACATAATGTATATCACATGTATTACTTGACATAATGTATATCACATGTATTACCTGACATAATGTATATCACATGTATTAAGTACTAATCTCGGTCGTTTGTGAGACTCTTACAGAATTACAGAATATAACCTACTACAATAGTGTTCGGTGATGAACGCCTACTGTCGGATAAGTTGGTAAACTTCATATTTCAGAAGCTTAAACGAGACATGATGATTGCTGATGACCAAGGAAATAAAATGTCAGCGATAGAAGTATTTTCGGCTGCAATCCTGTTCCTCAAAGATCATCTGCTATGCAGGCTTAGGCAGAGAGTAACTGAGATCACGGCGTCTGACGTACATTGGGTACTCACAGTCCCGGCTATATGGCATGATGGAGCTAAACAGTTTATGAAAGAGGCTGCAGATAAGGTAAAAGTTATCTTAAAGTCCCGGCTATATGACATGATGGAGCTAAACAATTAATGAAGGAGGCTGCAGACAAGGTAAACGTTATCTTACAGTCTCGGCTAAATGACACGATGGGGGTAAACAATTAATGAAGGAGTTTGCTGGCAAGGTAAAAGTTATCTTACAGTCCCGGATATATGGCCAAATAATAACCAATATGTCTTCGCATCCCAAATTGTTCACTATATATTCTTCCTATCCTAAACGATAGCCAATATATTCTTCACAAACCATATAATAGTCAGTATATTTTTTATTTCCCAAAATATAACTAATATATTCATCGCATTCAAAAGTATAGTCGATATATATTATTATCCCAAATAAAAGCCAATCTTCATATACAAAATAATAGTCAATACATTCTTCACATCTCAAATAATAACCAATATAGTCGTCACATCCTTTACGGATGGCAGGAGGTATACAGTACTGGTTCTACCCTTAAATAAGTGGGTGGTCAGCATGCACCACTAAACATCGACCGTCATATATAGCCTAAAATATGCTGGAGAAAAATGCTGTTAAACACCAAACAAACAAAACAAACATTAAACTCTTGAACGATTAAATATATTATTCATATCCAAAAAAATATCAACTACACTCTTCACATCCCAAAGGATATACAATATTATAAGAATCTTTCATGGGTATCCGGTAAAGATAGGAAATTATTGCATACCGGATAAGGATATCCGTCATTTTATCGGGGCTTGATATTTCCATCTCACCCTAGGATTGAGATAAAATTCACGTGCGCCAACATCCGGTATGCAGGAAAACA